>CABEGB010000838.1:0-196470 GCA_901521435.1 Crematogaster levior | reverse complement strand
AAATAAATTTTACAAAAATTAGAAACTTTTCTTCGCCAGTAAATATTAATAACATTAATAAACAAATTTCAATTGACCATACGACCCGTCTGGCTAGCGATTATCGCTGCCGCCGACTTCGGACATGAAATGCAGAAAATGAATTTGCTATTGTATCCTCAAAGAAATGGAAACGCATTTCATGATAGCGATGCAGCATTAGTCGGATTTCCTTATTCGTTCTGAAATTGTTCGAGATGATTCAGTCTCTGAGAAATAGATATCTAATTACAAAAATTATCTTTCTCAAACGTCCGAAAGATTAACGTTTTAATCGGATTGATCTATTTTTCTCGTGACTTTTATAAAAATTATCAAACAATCAATTGAATTCATTAACAACTTCGAATTCACCATTTTATATTCAATACAATGATATGCTGACAAATGGTATCGATAATAACCCTTATAAAAATTTTCACCGTTTTTGGCCGTTTTTGACCCGCGAAAAACCAGTCGGTTTGAGTGGTAAAAACATACACATTGATTCAATGAAGTACAATCCGTTTTTAGGACATAAAGGGGCAATTTTCGTAAAAATGGGTGAGTGGTTAAGACGGATTGCGTACGAAGTATATCCAGTGGTAATAACGTGTATATTCTTATGAGTATTTTTGAGTGGTATTTTTGTTATTAATGTAAATTTGGTGTAAAACGTACATTTAGCTTCTGAACAAAAATATAGTTTAGCACTCATAAATACTCACATAGCATTTTGGCTGCGTTTCGATATTCATTGCAGTACTGAAAGCTATAATTAATATGTGACGTAAACTAGAGATTTCAATGGCCCGCAATGAATATAATGTTTCTTTCCTTTAATATAAAATAATCAAATAATCAATCATTATAATTATTTCATTTATTTATAGTAGTTTAAAACATTTATATAAATTATAAATTATAAAAATTCGTGGACATATTTTTGGTTTGTAGAATAAATGTATCTTCAATTTAGAGACAATCCGCGGATATTTTCTTGTGGTAAAAAGAAACGGCGTACTAATAACATTTACTCATCAATTAACGGAAAATTAGTGAGTATTGAAACAGACAGCCTAACTTCAAGTCTCATCTTTGTGAGTAAAGGAACGTATTAACGTATTGTCGCTCATCGACTGAAAAACGAAAAGGTGTTGGACAATCCCGCCCAAAATACTCATACACACTTCGCTACTCAGCGTATAAAGCGTGACGAGTGCAAAAATGGACATAAAAATGATAAAACAGGCTAAAAACAACGGGCGTAAAAGAAACAACTGGGCTAGAAAGCGGGCTAAAAACGACCTATATGAGGTGTAAAAGCGGTGAAAAATTTTATAAAGATTAGATTCCATTCATCTAAAATATCATCACGTTCACTTTTGTCAGCCAATCAGTTGTGCCATGTAACATCCCCGTTTACTAATATGCATATTTTAACTTACGCATGATAAGGTGTGTATTATTTGACAGGCAAACCCTTAGCCACGTGAAGGCTTTTCAGCCAATCAATGATCTACGTGCCAGACATGGATTGTCAGCCTAACGCAGTTATAACAACAATTAAAATCAAAAACTTCCACGTGGCCAGTTTGCCTGTCAAATAATACCTTATCATGTTATCTTAATTACTGGCGAAGAAAAGACTATTTACAAACTTTATATTTTCTTCGTGTTTAGTCACGTGCAAACGCACTGCCCGTGCACGCAGGAGATAAAGCGGCTTCGATTGCGGGTGCGCGGGCATCAATAAATCCGATATGTGTACATACTTTTTGCACCGTCACTCTCACAACATAAATTCCCGAAAAACAAAGAAAAGAAGAAAACATCAGCGAAGAGATATCCGAGCAAAATGCGCACGCGGGACCAAAGGCGAAAGTGGACGTATCAATCGGTACGTGCGGCTCTTCAATCGGATCGAGGATGTCGGACGCTTGAAGAGCCCCAGAGTGAGCTGGGCCCTTGGGAAAGTCGAAGGAAAGCTGCCGTACCTTGCCCTCCGAGAGCATGTATCGATCCCCCGCACCGATCCTTATCCGCGAGCGATTCCTCTCCTCGTAGTGATGCGCTAGCCGAACGTAGCGTGCCTGGATCGCCGCGACATGTCGATCGCTCAGTCATGCGAATATTCGCCGTCTTCGGTCCATCCTGTGTTTCTTTCTTCCTCTCTCTCTCTTTCCTTATCTTCCTCCTTGAGGTCGGTCGTCCCTGCACTCGCTCGAAGAGCACTCGCGGCTCACGACGATCCCGTTCGCGCGGATCCGCGAAACTCGAGATGCGATCGACGTCCCGGAGCAACGCGATCGAGCCACGCTGTTCTCGCTGTCCGTCCGCTATCGCCCGTTTCGTGGCCGAAGTCGCTGGAATGGTCGACGGTCGCCCTGCGACCGCGAGCGAAAGGCGTGTTTATCATGGCGTGCGCTTTTCCACCACGCTTTCGTCCGACGCCTTTAAAAGGCGAGCTCAGGTGTGCCTGCCAACTAGTCCTCGCCGCCCGCGAACACGAGTCTATCCGGCGCATCCCTCCTCTTCCTTCACGTGGATTAAACGGACGCGAAATTAGGTCGCTCGTCTTACGAAGAATGTATATCTTTTACGATCTCGTTCCAGAAATTATGCGTTTAAACGTAAAATGTAGAATGCAAATGGTGTAAAGAATGTATATGGTTTTTGAGTTCGAGAAATAAAAATAAAATCACTGTCTGAATTCTAACTATAGACTCTGAGAAATGTTGGGAGGATATCGCGAAAGTAAAAATATTAGAGAGATCAATGTTCCCAGTATGTTAAGTATTTTTTTATAATAGTATATAGAAATACGGGTTATTATGAATATGATATTTCAAATTGCACTTCTTGCGTGAATGTGTATTTATATACGCTTACGGATGTAACAGAGTACAATTCTAACTATTGATAATTAAGGTGGATTCATCTACTTAGCTCTTATTCACTTGAAATTTTGATAGGATGCAGGGATAGATGATAGAAATAAAGCTCAAAAACTTCAGGATAGATCATCGACCTAAATAATAGTAATCAATCGATGAAAATCAACATTTGACATATAGGGGATTACATAGGGTCATGTTCATGACGTGGTCATTAGTGAAATTTCGCATTTCCTAGTAAGCCGATAATTATTTATCATATGTTAAAAGCACAGATATATATTTATCTTACAGAATAATTAACTGTTGTCTTCTCTCTATATTGTAAAGCTTGTATACCGATCGCTTCTCTAGCTGTATCTGCTGGTTCTGTACTCAATTTCACGGTCGTTGTTCATAAAATTCAAGTTTCTCTTCATCCAATAATGGATCTGGATCTGGATAGTTATTTATATGTTAAAATAGTATTATAAGTAATATAATAGAAAACATGAAAGTCAGTATCTATTAAAAATCTACAATATTTATTATTACCTGACAGAGTTATATTTGTGATTCACGATCATCATTCACAAATGGTACAATTAATTTTGTTCAAGAAATGAATTTATTTGATGTGTTCAATTCGTCCATAGTTGTCCATAGTTGCAATAAAAATACAAAAAAGCTTTCATTGGTAAAAGTGATGAAATTGAATTTCTTTCTAAATCTTTCTAAAAATAAAAAAATATTTAAATAATTTGAACGTATTTACCAAACGGAGGAAGTCGATATTTCCAACAAAATTAAAATTGGGCGGGCGCTGTGAAATGTTTGTCACTCAGAGCGACATGGCTAATAGTTCGGCGCGACGCCGCTATGGGGGCTAGCTAACTCGTAAGTAAAAATCATTTTTGCGTCCTATATAAGAATCCGTCTTTCACGAAATTCACAGGAACGTAAGATGTATAATTCCGTAATCTGGAGTTAATTCATAAAAGACTCCGTAAATTTTTTGCTCTATTTTGTTAGCTTACGATATTAACGAAACTTTCGAATTTGGGCGTATGATCCGCTTGCTAACAAAATAATAATTAAATTTAAAAAAAATTTAGAAGTAATGACTTTACTGGCTTTTCTTATAAATTGAATTTCGAAAAGATTTTATTACGCATCGGAACATGTTTAAAAGTAACAACTTTGCACGCACACATTTTAATTTCTTGACATATTTATAATTGTATTTACATTTATAAGATACTGATACTTAGTTTTAAAGTATATCTCAAATGCTCGAAATTGTGAAAGATCAATCAAATCTCGATTGTTTTGTTGTGTTCCGCTTATCACGTCTTATATTCTGACCTTTAGAACTCGATTTTTCCCATTATTGCTATAACGTCTGCTTTATGAATTTAAAAAATATATCGCTATTATAATATATCGGCATTCAAGACATTTTCAATTTCTTTTGGATTTTTATGCATAAACTATAACAGAAAAAGCTATGGCAGAAAAAATAGATAGATACTCCGTAGCCAATGAACTGATTCGTACAGCATCTAAAGATAAACTTAAGACGATCTTAAATATAAGACCCGACTATGAATACCGGTCTTATTAATTCGTACTTTGCGGTTCCTAGTAATCAGGTGCGAAGTGTCGCTTCGGACACGGAAGCGCGCCAAAACCTATTGACGCTGTTGGTGGTGAGCATCGTCCTTCTTTTTCGACAACTCTACAATCATCACTCGCATTTAAATATACACATGTTATATGAAGTTTTGTGAATGGAGAGTTCACAATGTCACAACATGGAGCTGCTCTGCAAACGTATAATCAAGAGCTCGTCAAATGTAATTCATGCCGCTTAACCTAAAAAATATTATTTGTCACTGTTCATAAGTTTAGAACGCAGCCCCGGGCTGAAAACTGCGTTTTATAACTTGAGATAGATGCATTTTGGTATTTAACTCTGTGAAATATGATATACAACAATGAGAAATATGATACCAAGTTTCTGTTTGCAAATATGTGTTAAATATAATATATATAGGTGAAACAACATATTTTATACATTTATTTTGTAACTAAATTTATCTTAAACTCTTTAGACTATTTTAGACTATTTTAATCAAAGTATATAAACAAAGCTAACAATTTTGGTGCTTATAGATTAATGAATTTTACCACTTACTGGTTAAATATTGATTGAAATATTGGGTATCTAAACAAAATTTCTTTAGAATTTTATTGATTTAATTATTTGTCAATTGATATTTGTCATTATGTCCATCATATTTATCATGTCCAACTAATTTTGGATAAACATGAAAAACTAAAATAGATAAATATACTTTAAAACTCGCCTTATTTATGTTTCTTTTTTATATATGTTAAAATAATTTGATTATTTTTAAATAGTTTTGAATTTGCACAGACAGAAAAAAACCAGTATGTACCAGTATGTACAGCACGATAATTGTAGTACATATTATCAGAGTAAACTCCATCCTTGCTAACTTTGGTATATGTACCAAACAATCAGCAAAAATTGCTTTAAATGTTAGAGTGCAGATTTCTGAACGCTTTATTCCACAATATATCATAAGAATTGCTTCGATTGTTTCGATGATTAATCTCTCATTTGTCTGTATTGGAAAAAACCTTGTTTCTTAGGTTTAGAAGAAATGAAGTTGAGACGATCAGAACTTCAAGCTCAGATAGAATCCCAGGAAGAAGAAAAGAACAACTTGCAATGCGAAATTGAGAAGATGTCGTGTAAGCTCACACAATTGAATGATAGTTTGACAAAAAAAATCACAGTCAGAAATGAATATGACAGAACAATTGCTGATACGGAAGCAGCATATGTGAAGGTAAAAGTTGTATTTCTGAATAATTAATTTTAAATCAGATGTTAATTTTATCATGTATCTTTTATTATATTTATCTTATTGTAGATTCTAGAGAGTTCCCAATTATTGCTTAATATGATCAAAAAAGAAGCTGTGAGCCTGGACCAGACTTTAATTAAAGCCAATATTGATAAACAACAATATCGATAGTATGATATAAATTGAAACGCGACAAAAAATTTGTAAGGAACCAGATATATCCAGAAAATGTATTTATTAAATTATTAATAAATGCATTATCACAGAGATATAATTATTAATTAACAATTACAAAATTGTAAATATATAGATTTTTAAGACCCAAGTTTTTTTATAGCCTCTGCAAAATTTATTAACTGTACAAATATGCATATATTTGTTAATTATGTTATTTGATTATTTTAAAAAGTAATATTAATCAGTCTATGTTTGTGTATTAAGTAAAATGTACAACCGAATAATAATTCTATTTGTAAACCTGAGCGAATACATATTCGCTATATAATTTATCATGAAATAAGTACTATTAGCAGTATTTCCTTACTTAAATGCGACGGAAAATATGTAATACTAAAATTTTACTTTTTGTTAGAGGATATTACATGAAGGTTGATATATATAGCATGAAATGTATAAAATCTATTCTAGAAAAGGTATAGACAATTTTTTACAATAGAATTCCAATATTTTCATGTAATTATTATTTTGCATTGTCGTATTCTTCTTCATTCATGTATATGAGTGTATATATAATGTGTGCGTGTGCGTGTGTGTGTACATTGTATTATAACTGGAATGAAGATATCTTCATTGAGATAGTTTATTGCGATACTTTATTTTTTATCCTTAAATAAAAACTATATCTAGATTATTGATAGATATTAGATTATCGATAGATATTAGATTGATAGATATATTCGTAATGATAGATATTATGAATTTTTTGTATTTTTATAAATTTAAGCATTTCCAAGAGCTTTCCATATTTGTAAAAGTTCATTTGGATCTTCATATCCATGAGATGATATGACATACTTGTAACTATATTTTGTATAAGCTTTCTTATAAAAATGAAACTCTTCGCAATGAAACGGTACTATATCAGCTTTCTTAGCTACTAAACCTAAAAAGATATCATCGAATCTGAAGTGTTCAGTGTAAAAACTTGTGTAATATAAGTCCAAAAGAGCTTCTTTAGACAGAATATATGCACCGGCTGTGACATATGGTGGCCATAAATGATATGGGTCTTTTAATGTAACGTACCATTTAGAGAATTTATGCTGATGTGGTGCAGCTCGCATAAATACAAATCCTGCAAACAGTCTAATATCGTCTGGCAGCTCCCAATCGAAAAGCTGTCGTTTTACTCTATTCGACGTAGATGTGTTTAGCCTGAAGTATTTATTTTCTACCTTACGGCTTACATTGATTTGCTCATCTTGTTTCTCATACACATCATTTTTCTGACTATTATTGATAGATTCGTGAATAGTAAAACTTTGCGTAAAAGACATCTTAATTTTTAGGTCATATGTTGCATTTTTACTATTAAAATTAACGTTATTATAATCTAGTAAATCCGACTGTTTAACTTCTCTTTTGTGTGCACTATACTCGTTTCTGGATTCCATTAAATAAAATGGATAGTTAGCTGGGTTTTTAATAAACAACGCTACATTTTTTACCGATACATACATGTCGTCATCGACAAACATATAAAACTTTGAATTAATACAGTATTTCACTAACCACTTGAAACTCATCATTGTTTTTATAGTATTATTATAATAGAAGTCTATACGAAATCTGCCTATACAATATCTTTGTAGTATCCCTGCTTCTTAAGTTTTAATTTAGCCTCCACTTCATCATCCGGATGAGTACCTATTACAAAAATAGTCCTCGCTGGCACATCAAAGAATCTCTTTTCGATTTCCCATGAATTACGTATAGCAGTTCTTCTATCAAAATTCTCTATAGCAGACTTTACTATCGGTGCTTTCCATCTAGCGACACAAGTCGACACAAGTGTCATTCTATCTTTGTTATTTATGAATGTTAAAAAAAGGTAGAATGATGCTTGTGTCGACTTGTGTCGCTAGATGGAAAGCACCGTATGTATACAAGTCACTACACATGTGGCGCTTTCCATCTAGCGAGTCGCTACTAGCGACACAAGTCGACAAGTATCATTCTATCTTTGTTATTTATGAATGTTAAAAAAAGATAGAATGATGCTTGTGTCGACTTGTGTACATTGCTGGAAAGCACCCATGGATTATAAGGGGCTGCGCATAATAAAAGGAACAAGGAACAGAGAATAGAAACAGGGAACAAGGGCTATTTCTCTCTTCTTCCATTTTGCATAGTTTTTGCCCGTAACATGAAATTTGAAATTGACTTGATTTATCTATTAAATCTTCGCCTTACTAATTTGATGAGTCATTTTTGTCGTTACAAAATGTAAGAATTAAATGACTAAAAATATGTATAATGTTCACTTGTAAAAATTAGAATTTGAAAAAATGTTGATTCAGGACTCATTAAAAACTGAGATATATTATAAAAACATCCTTTTTACATGAATTTCTATCAACAAAAAATAATGCCTTTAATTTATTGTTCCTTTAATTTTATTTATGTTTCTATAATTTAAAAACACAGCAGTATCAAAAAATAGTAAATATATAATTCAAGTACGTTATACATATTTTTAGTCATTTAATTCCTACATTTTGTAACGATAAAAATGACTCAAATTAGTAAGGCGAAGATTTAATAGATAAATCATTTATCGTCAAGTTCAAATTTCATGGTCTATTCATTTAATTAAATAAATGACAGAAGTCTACACGCAGAACTCAAATTTATAAAGTAACAACTTACAGATTGTCAGCAATTTTATGGAATTCATATTCCCACATATTTAGAGGAATACAGGAAAAACTTCAGATGTATTTTGCTTTATTTAATTGACAACCTGCGCTAAGCGCAGGTTGCGGCATGTACACAACACGCATGTTGATATTCACGCCTGAAAGATCTTTCAAAGATGATTATCAGTACGTTTACAGTAAAACTGGGGCCATTGAGGCCCGAAGTCTCACACAACCGCGGGTTCTTATATAGGACGCAAGCATGAATTTTTCTTACGAGTTAATCACGCTCCATAGCGGCGTTCTGCCGAACTATTAGCGTCATGTTGCTTTGAGTGACAAACATTTCACAGCGCCCGCCCAACTTTAATTTTGTTGGAAATATCGACTTCCTCCGTTTGGTAAATACGTTCAAATTATTTAAATATTTTTTTATTTTTAGAAAGATTCAGAAAGAAATTCAATTTCATCACTTTTATCAATGACTACGTTTACACGACAGTCTAAAGCTGATTTAGTAACTACCGTAGTTAATGAATTCTTGCATCCAATTGGTAAATTTTTTTAGATCTAAAAGAATATACCAATTGAATGCAAGAATTCTCTAACTACGGTAGTTATTAAATCGGCTTTAGGCTGTCGTGTAAACGTAGTCAATGAAAGCTTTTTGTATTTTATTGCATGGACAACTATGGACGAATTGAACACATCAAATAAATTCATTTCTCGAACAAAATTAATTGTACCATTTATAAATCATGTAATCACAAATATAACATGCGGTCATGGTGTAGTACGATATGTGCTGTTATAACGAGTTGAGGGTCCAAATCTTATCGAGGAGAACCGTCAGATTTTATTCGGTCTTCTCTACGTCAGTTATATTTGTGATTACATTATTCACAAATGATACAATTAATTAATAAATATATCCAGAAAATGTATTTATTAAATTATTAATAAATGCATTATCAAAGAGATATAATTATTAATTAACAATTACAAAATTGTAAATATATAGATTTTTAAAACCCAAGTTTTTTTATAGTCTCTGCAAAATTTATTAACTGTACAAATATGCATATACTTGTTAATTATGTTATTTGATTATTTTAAAAAGTAATATTAATCAGTCTATGTTTGTGTATTAAGTAAAATGTACCGAATAATAATTCTATTTGTAAACCTGAGCGAATACATATTCGCTATATAATATATCATTATAATATATCATCGCTATAATTTATCATTAAATAAATACTATTAGCAGTATTTTCACTTAAATGCGACGAAAATATGTAATACTAAAATTTGACTTTTTATTAGAGGATATTACATGAAGGTTGATATATAGGATGAAATGGATAAAATCTATTCTAGAAAAAGTATAGACAATTTTTTACAATAGAATTCCAATGTTTTCATGTAATTATTATTTTGCATTGTCGTATTCTTCTTCCTTCACGTATATGAGTGTATATATAATGTGTGCGTGTGCGTGTGTGTGTACATTGTATTATAACTTGAATGAAGATATCTTCATTAAGATAGGCTATTGCGATACTTTATTTTTTATCCTTAAATAAAAACCATATCTAGATTTATTGATAGATATTAGATATTTGTAATGATAGATATTACGAATTTTTTGTGTTTTTATAAATTTAAGCATTTCCAAGAGCTTTCTGCTCATTCCATATTTGTAAAAGTTCATTTGGATCTTCATATCCATGAGATGATATGACATACTTGTAACTATATTTTGTATAAGCTTTCTTATAAAAATGAAACTCTTCGCAATGAAACGGTATTATATCAGCTTTCTTAGCTACTAAACCTAAAAAGATATCGTCGAATCTGAAGTGTTTAGTGAAAAAACTTGTGTAATATAAGTCCAAAAGAGCTTCTTTAGACAGAATATATGCACCGGCTGTGACATATGGTGGCCATAAATGATATGGGTATTCTTTTAATGTAACGTACCATTTAGAGAATTTATGCCGATGTGGTGCAGCTCGCATAAATACAAATCCTGCAAACAGTCTAATATCATCTGGCAGCTCCCAATCGAAAAGCTGTCGTTTTACTCTATTCGACGTAGATGTGTTTAGCCTGAAGTATTCATTTTCTACCTTACGGCTTACATTGATTTGCTCATCTTCTTTCTCATACACATCATTTTTCTGACTATTATTGATAGATTCGTGAATAGTAAAACTTTGTGTAAAAGACATCTTAATTTTTAGGTCATATGTTGCATTTTTTTTATTAAAATTAACGTTATTATAATCTATTAAATCCGACTGTTTGATTTCTCTTTTGTGTGCACTATACACTTTTCTGGATTCCATTAAATAAAATGGATAGTTAGCTGGGTTTCTAATAAACAACGCTACATTTTTTACCGATACATACATGTCGTCATCGACAAACATATAAAACTTTGAATTGGTACAGTATTTGACTAACCACTTGAAACTCATCATTGTTTTTATAGTATTATTATAATAGGAGTCTACGAAATCTGCCTGTACAATATCTTTGTAGATCCCTGCTTCTAGTTTTAATTTAGCTTCCACTTCTTCATCATCCGGATGAGTACCCACTACAAAAATAGTTCTCGCTGGCACATCAAAGAATCTCTTTTCGATTCCCCATGAATTACGTATAGCAGTTCTTCTATCAAAATTCTCTATAGCAGACTTTACTATGTATACAAGACGAAGATGTGTATCATCTGCATCTTCTTTACACTTTTGTGGTTGTTTCAAGATAAAAGCATATCTATACTCGTTTATAGGTTCAATCTCAGGCTTCTCATTACGTCGAAGAGCACTCACAAACTCATGTACGTTGCCTTCATATGGATATACAAAGTTTTCATCGTACGTGATTTCAAATAAATGCACAAAGGCTCCAAAAAATTCTAATAGCGCTATCATGCCAAAGCAAAAGAGCATGTATCCCATTTTAACTTTTGATATTGCACGGCGACATCTTTGGAAATAAAGGCGGAATAAATAGTATTCGAGCAAGTAACAGCACATTTTGTCAGCCAAATTTCTCATAATATTCCGTACAAATTCTTTCCCTTGAATTCTTAACCCTGCAATAAAATTTTCTCCATTTAATATATATATTTTTAAGAAAAACATCATCTTTACATGAATTTCCATCAACAAAAATAATGCCTTTAATTTATCGTTCCTTTAATTCCTTTTTATTTCTATTTCTATCATTTAAAAACATAGCAGTACCAAAAAGTAGTAAATATATAATTCAATTGGTCTGATCATTTAATTAAATTAATGACAGATGTCTACATGCAAAACTCAAATTTATAAAATGACAACTTACAGATTGTCAACAATCATTTCTCGTTCAGATAATACAGAAGAACATATAGATATCTTTTCATTTTAAAAATATGACTGCGAAAAGATGCAGCAAAGATCCTCTTTTTTTCTTCAACGCCATCTAAACGATCTCTTTCGGTAATATTACGAGTGTATCCTGAAGTAGATCGTCGCGCCCTCTATAAGTAACTTGCTCCAACTAAAAGTTCAAGTCACGTACAGGGTGTTTCCGCGACATACACATCAGTAAGTCTGGTTGCCTATCTGCTTAATGAAAGGGGCATGCTTACTCGGCTCACAGAATAAGATCGGAATGCGAGACTGGCGGAGAGTGAGGAAAAAAAATCGGTTTTTATGACTCTATACTCTAGCATAGTGAACAGCTGTGAAATTTAATAATATAAAATATACATTTAATAAGATAACATAAATAAAATTTAATAAACAAAAATTAAATATAATAAATTACAATAAATGTTCAATGTGGCCACCATTTTTCTCTAAACCAATTTTGCGCATAAAATTTTCTCTCACTCGTTTTAATATGAAAAGAGTGATCTTTATACACGCATTTTTTTATTTTATTTTTAAAAACTTCCGTATTTTCCGACAAAGTTTCATATAATTTATTTTCCATAGAGCCTTACACGAAAAAATCCATCATTGTGAAATCCGGAGAACGTTATTAAAATTTATTTATGTTATGTAATCTATTACTAAATATTTTATATATATTTTATATATTATTAAATTTCACAGCTGTTCACTATGCTAGAGTCATAAAAACCGATTTTTCTTTTCTCATCCGCCAGACTCACATTCTGATCTTATTCTGTCGCGAGAACACCCTATACAAGCGAACTCAACAAAGTCAGTAATTGCAAAAGTCAATAACTCTTGAAAAGGTCGTCACAGTTTTACATCTTCTTGTTGGAGGAAAAAAATTCTTAAGAGATAATATTTTGTGCTACGAGATTTTAATATTTTTCAAATTATAATATATTTAAAATACGATTATAATAAAATGTATGCTTTAAAAATATTTGTAATTTAAATAAATATAGCATATAAGAGTAAGTATACAAGAGTATAGAGAAAGGAAAATTACGTTTATTTTATATATTATTATATTATATTATATTATATTATATTATATTATATTATATTTTATTTATTTTATTATAACTTTGCTTATTTATTATAGTATATTGTAAGATTTATTTATAACTTATCAAATTTATCACATTTAGCCAGTTATTTTTTTCGATTTTTTTCTCCAAAGTGCTGGCGAGGTTGACCCTATCTCTCTCATTGTCATATGTTTGTTCATCTGTCGTGTCGGATACTCAGTGACTCGGAAGGGTGCACAGTTTATTTTGGGTTGATTGGTTAAAGATTGACAATTCTATTTTTAAATACTTACGAGTACAATTTGCAAAAAAGTGAATTTGTAATTGTTGTATTAACAATTTCTATATAACATTCTCCGCAGCAATAATATCGATAATAAGAAATTAAAGAGATATGAGAATAATATGTTTATCAATATAGAATTAAATAAATTATTATTAACTGTAAAAATTCAAGTTTCTTGATATTAAAATCAACAAGTAACGAGGAAAAACTGAGCTTTGAGAACGCAATTAGTTGTGCGCAATGAGTTAATGTTATATAGGTAATATTTAATTTACAATTCAATACAAAATTATATAATAAGCTCCACTTTGAAAGTAATAATACATTAAATACTCTCACGCTTTTCCATGGAATATTAGGTGACAAAAACAATGTAATTTTCAAGAAAAACTATTAGCAAAATATTGCTACATTGTAAGAAATGATGGTTGAAAAGGTATCGAGAGTCGACATAAAATACGTAGATTTGATGTAGACGGTTTTTTGACCAATTATCTCACTGGGTAATATTCATAGTCTGCAAAATGATCGAAATGAAAATTGGACCTAACCGACAAAAAAACGAAACTAAATCACCAAAACCAACTCAAAAAATGTGAAATTGACAAATTAAAGTCATGGTAAGAACATTAAGATAATTTTAAATGACGGTGATCGATATAATCGAGACAAGGATTAAAAAATGGACATTGAAATGACAATTGATTGACACAATCTTGTCTTGATAAAATTAAATTTTGCAGAAAAGAATTCGATGGATCGAGTATATACATGTAATATAAGAATTACTGTTATTAGGTCATTACACGCTGATATACGCTGATATAGTGCGCAATACGTTTTGAAATTCAACTCATTTCTTGAAATAAATCAAAATATTTCTGGCCAAAAAGATCAGAGGGGCTTTAAAGACGTACTGGCAGTACATCGTCGAATTTATTCTTTCGTTACATTGTTATAGATAAAGAGATTTTTCTTCGTAGAAACAGTTTGTCGCGAATCGCTCGGGATACTTGAGTCCGCTAGCTGTTGCTCAATTTGCGATCTTCGCAATCAGTTAAGAAACTACGAGCTTATGAGCCAAAATTTCGACGGAAATCAAGCTTTTCGGAACACTCGTCTTTCACATTTTTTATCGCTCCGTTTTTATCTTCAGATAGCCTTTTTCTCTCCTTTGATCACCAATCGATCATCCTATAATAACAACAACTTTATATCTTCTTTTCGCACAGTATCGTCTTTTTAGCCGGCTTTCTCGACATTTTTATCGATGACATTATTCGGTACGGTCGCTCACTCGAAACGGACTGCCTTTCCTCATCAAAGTGGTCTTTCTCGCACAAAAATTCGCGGCTTATTCTCTACCGCAATTAATTTCGTGCAACGTGAACGAATTGCGAGTCTGTTTCATTTCCGCGCGAAAAATGCGGGGAACTCTTTGCTACGGCGTTTCGAACATGCTTGCTGTCGTAGGTCTTTATCGATTGACCGAGCAGAAACGCGATCGAGCGAGAGAAATGTCTCTGAACCATGTTTTCCGCTCGAAGGAATTAACTACCGGCGTCGCGGTCGTGGGGATGTCTTCCTTCAGCGTTGGCGACGCCATCGATCGCACCATCGAAGCGTCCGCTCGCTCGGCGCTTTTCGATCCTGATTTCGATAATTTGACACCGCGATTATTAATCTCCATATGTCGAAATTTCATCGTTTATTCCGTCATCTCGCTGTTTGCCGTCAATCACTTCCGTTGGAGCTTCTGGAAGCTCTGGCTCTGGCGACCTTTTATATCGTTCAACGAGGATTTTTCAGCAAAACTTAGTTTCTGGAATCAGTCCTGTCCAAATAGCTTTTCTAACTAATCGTTGAACAATGGAGATCCCTTTTTGTTTGCGTCTATATTTATTTTTTTAGTATTGAGTGCCGGAAGGCAATCTGTCTGTTACAGATTATACATACACCATATTTATTATTCGCTCGTTTATTGTCCCACCTTTTCATTTCGCTTTGTAAATAAGAGCCTGTTTCTTTCTCACTTACAATTAGTTTGATAAATTTATTATTTTCAGACTTACGCAGTATATATTTTTTAACAAGACTCATGATGTGGATATGCCACAGATAAAGCTGTTAGAATCTATCATGTTTTTGCATCGCGATACTATCTAATCGCGCTATATCCAAACCATCGGAAACAATATCTAACCGAACCTGATTGTTCCTTGTGGTTGTAATGTGGCTGTAATCTATATTGATTTTTAACGATTGTATTTTGTAATGCTCTTTAAATTTGTCGTGTTGCTTGGCATGACATGTTCTCGACATAAAATTCACAGGAAGAGACAAAATTCCAGGTGACACTTCTTCGTCATGAATGACGTATATTCCATTTGTCAAACCAAACGATTAATTTTGTTCTTCAATGTCTTGTCTAATATATGTTTTTTATCGTTAAATTTTTCAAAAATTTATCTCGTAAAGAAGAATTTTTGTTGATATATTTGACAGAATATAACATCTTGTGAACCTATCCAAAGATCCGCAAAAAAAAAAAAATGTAAAAACAAGTAAAAAGTTCAAAATCTACAAAATGAATTAGTTTAAACATTTTTAAATTTAGACATTCATTTAAACATTCAACGGACAAGAATAATAAAATTTCGACATATTTTCTCTTGTCTTCACGTCAGAAAAATTACATTCATGTATCCTAAATTATAAAAAAAGGAAACAATTATTCGATACGCATATCAATCGTCTGAAAAGAGATTATCAAATAAATTGGATATGGAATATTTAAAGATATTTCATTATATATATTGGAAAAATATATTTCAAATTAAAATGGATCTCTCAAATAAAGAATTTCAAACTTTATATTTCTTGTTCTAATTAAATTTCAGTGCGGCATTATCTTTTTGGAAAATAGAAAAAGTTAGAAAATGTGAGATTTCTCTTTTTCCTTTATTTTATAAAAGAAAACTCGAGATTTCTCTTTTCTCTTTATTTTATTTTGCTATAAATCAGTTGATCAAACATATATTTAAGGCATCAAGTGCAATAAAATCTAAGTAGTTAATTAATAGTTATAAATTCATAATATTCTCTAATAAAGAAAGAATAATAATAAAATAATCTAAAAATGATAACAACTTTTTAACACATTTTATAATACGATATGAATACGATAATGAATATCTGCATTTTAATCTTTATTTATTACATAATCTGTATTATCTCCAATGAAATATTTGTCCGTAAACAACAATTAATAATAGACCCCCTGTTGTTTGTTCAAGCAGTTTGACCTTAATAAAAGGTTTAAGTCTATCATCTACTACGTGTTTAAATAAACCTCGTACACCTTGACGTTATACCTTTCTGAGACTTGCGCAGTATATATTTTTTAGAAAGACCCATGAGGTGGATATACCACAGGTAAACCTGTTAGAGTCTATCATGCCTTTATTGAAAGTAGATTTGCAGCTGGTTAGAGTGAGAAAAGGAGAAACGAACGGCGTGTAAGAAAAATGCAAAACAATAAATAGCTTCTAGATCACTTCATTGACAAGTTCTTTACGACGATCTTAATCGTATAATTAACAATCAACGGAATATACAATGCTGACAGGAGTGATCGATGGGTTCGTATATTGCAGTTTCATTATAGTAAATCCTTCATTAGCAATACGTGTTATTTTGTCTCACTTTATACTAAATTTAGTGTTAATTAAATTAATTGAGCAGACTGTTTATTGTGAAATAAACCGCACTTAAAAACCACTTATCTTCATCGACAATGATATTGTTACTTATTTTCTGGTGCGAAATTCTAATGCTTTTTGCAGTACTCATTTGTGTTGCGAGGATGACAACCTTACTATCGGACGCACGCTTATCGAGGATGACATTGCTCGAAGCCAGGCATTGTCCTTGATATGGACCTCTTATGGTGTTATAGTTCCGATTATATTGACCATCGGCGTTTTCGGCAATGCGGCAATCCTTGTTGTGCTGTCCGGACCAGTATTTCGCGGTATCGCGTATTTATATTTCAGCGGACTCGCGTTGGCGCACATCGGCGTTATTCTGTCTTGGATAACAATCAGTTTGTACAATTCAATCCCGACAGCGTGCGCTGCAGAAAAAATACCGCTTAACTGAAGAAAATCGGCTGTCCGATAAGTAAATTGAATTAATTTAACAGAAGGACACTTGACTTATTTGTTGATTGTTATTTGTGCGACAATGGTATTTAATTACAATTAATTGTATCGATACAATTTGTCGTATCAACGTGCAAAATTTTTATTCGATTAATTTATGTTTGTGCAAAAGTGGTACTTTTTTCTCAGTGCTCAATATAATGATGATATAATAAAATGTCAATATGATTATATTTATAACTATAAATATACATTTATTTCAGCGTTGAGATTAAGCTACGGCATGAGCAATAATTATCCATCAGCTTTCTACCATGCTCATCTTGAACTCGTTATTCTGAACGCCTTCTCGGCCGCCAGTGTTTTTATCATGGTCTGCTTAATTGTCGATCGATACATTTTTGTATTCTTCCCAGCACGCATTCGTCCCGGAAACGTGCGCAAGAACGTCAATTCCTTCATTCTGTCTTCTTTCATTGCCGGTTTCATGGTAAACTGTTTTACATAAAACAGCACTTTTATCTTTTATCGAAAGATGTAGGTTCTCTTGTAAAGAAATTAGCATATCAAACAATTTTTTACATTCTGATATTCCGTTGTAATAAGTCTTTGCAAATATTTCAAATATTTCAAATAGATGCCCAGGTTCACATGATTAATAAATCAAACGATGAGAAAGAAGTAGGGTCCTCATGACAAGGTGTTTGTATCAATATATTTTTGTGCAAATTTTTGTATACTTTCTTTAAACAGTATATTTTGATGAAATAGGATCAAACAACTATAAAATATACTATTTTCAGTTCGTATCTTGGTAGCATGGTAATAATATTTCTATGAATATTGTATACTTTTACCAAATCGTAGACTGATTCATTGAAAGTAAATCCACATATATTTAAATCAGTTAATCAATTTAATTTTTAATGCTAATAAGTATCTCATTTTAAATCACAGTAAAATATATTTTATGTTCCAGTTTCTGATAGTATCTGTAAATGATATACATATACCTATTTTTTATATTATTATAAAAAATACTAGATGTATAATTTTTATTGACACTTCATACTGAGCGCCTATAACAATTATCAATGACAATTATATTGTTGCATCCTCGAAGATCCACTTAGTTAGTTATCCGTATATTAAAACAGTTAGCCAAGAAAATCCACCGAAATAATTAATAAATGACAATGGAAGATCGATTTGTCTACTAATGAGTTGGTTTTTAACAAGTGGAGACATGTGTTTCAATTTAGAAACTTCGGTAGATGAAACAGCAATAGTAATAGAGATAAAATATATCTTTATTTAGTGGGGAGATGAAATTTTTTTTTCGTCGGACGAACGATTAACAAATCACTTATCAACGATTAACAAGCAAATAAAATCGTCAATTTTTTTCGAAAATTGTAAGAATATTTGAAATAGGATTGGATATAAATCTGATTACGATGGAAGTATCTGGTTACATAAGTTTTTAACTTAATTTAGTTTAATGACACGGATGAACAGACGAGTCAATTTTGCGAAAATTGTAATTTTAATGTTCTTGCATCAGACTGAGCACGATTCCTTAATTCGTGAGTTGTAATTCACGATTCCTAGTAGATTTATAAAAATTTATTAGTATAAACCTTCCATATAAATCATGTATTTGTAACTCGTGGTTTATCGTTTACGTACATTTTGTCCAAAAATCGCTGGCGAATCGATACGAATGATAAACAATGTTATCGCTATTGATCTTTCCAATTTTCTCGAGCAAAACTGTTCCACATAGATAATATTAAAGAGTGGATTTTCAGCAGATATACAACATAGATATAATAATTTTATGTATAATAAAATATATACAAACGAGATACACATTTTATTCTGTTTATAGATTAGTGGTCCACTATCGGTCATGAGAATCGTTTATGCAGAGCAAGATGGACCCAGCATTTCCTTTACATTATGTGAAAATGTAGTTGTTACACAAAGTGCGATATGGAGAGCGTATATTTGGGTAATGGAGATCGTAGTACGAATTTGCCCGTCGATCATATTTATCATACTAAATAGTCTGGTTATTAAGAGATTTCTGCAACTGAATGTGCAAAGCCGACAATTCCACACCGTTTCAGACAAATTTCGGACCAACAACACGCCCGATACATCGTTATTGTCTCGCAATCGAGGATACAAGTATAATAATAATTAAAAAATAGGTTTTATTTTCAATAGTTTTGTAGTAGATTTTTAAAAACTATTTTTATTTTTTTAAAGTAAGAAGAATTAGATGTTATATTTCTGATCTCACCAGCAGTGCTTACAAAAATCATTCCTTGCAGAGAGGAGCAGCACTTGGCGATATTGACGACAACAATGATTCTGTGTTTTTTTGTAACGGCAATTCCGCCAAGTCTCACGCCGATACTGTACATCGATCGTCATCCGTTGGATCTCGATTACCAAACATTCCGAGTGTGCTCGGCGATCGTCGAACTCAGCAATTATGCCATTTACATTCTTATATATCTTGTCTGCAGTACAGAATTTCGAACAGAGTTGCTGCGAATTTTACAAGTAAGCTCGCATTCCATCGACTGCGACAATTCTCATTTCAAAATCCTCCTATAAATATAATACTAATAAATTTCCGACTAAGTAAACTACCCGCAGTATGACAACAGATTTGCTCAGATATCCATCTGTATTTGTATTAAACTCGAGTTTTGTCGGGAGAGCCTTACGATATAATCCGATTATTAGCGAACTCTCAGCAAAAATTGAACAGAATCTGTCATTTTGTAAACAATAAGATGGAATATATCATTTGAATGGTAGCGAAATGACAGATTTTGCTCAGTTTCCGCAGTCAATGTCATTATATTCTGTTAGCAGATTTTCCATTTGAGAATGTCATCTCAATGTTTGTATCTTGATTCAATCTAATTAAATTTTTTGAACAGGGAAAATGGAATAAAAATACGGGACAGGACGTTGATCAACCGATAGGCGAGATCGAGGATTACAGTCGACATGGCACTACTGTTCGATTAACACCGGAACACACTAAATTGAATTCCCCCGAGTCACCGACCAAAGAAACTAAATTGGAGGAAGACGCGCATCCATCAGAGGCTACCGCTTTTATGTTAGAACATCGTGTGATCGCATAATTACACGTTGCATCTTGAGATCAAAGGCAATCGGTTATTTGTATTTATTCTATGTATGTTTTTGTATTTATTATATGGTTGTACATTTCCGGTGCGTCCGTAATGGAACTCTGTAAACAATTAATGACTTCGACAATTAATGAATTACTGTACGAAGTGATTATTCGTATTTTAAGTATTATAATTCTGTATTACATTAAGTGTTGTAATTCGATGTGTGTATATAAATTTCTGTATTATATAATATACATCGATAATTTTGATTAAATTGATGTAAATTTAAAAATTGATAACTAAATTGAAAATAATTTAATTTTATGATTTAAATTTTTGTAACCTCCTGAATGTGTTCATACACGCTGCAGGAGGTGACTCGATAAAGCAAAAATAAAATTTTGCGTGTGGTCCTATAGATATATAAGGGAATGTTGAATTCCGTAAAATTTCTCCAATACTGCGTGGCCACGAAGCAACGTTCGTGTCGCTACATTTTAGCCTGTATGACAGGTTCCTTAACTTAATGGTCAACTTTAAAAGCAAATATCTCGCTTCGTAGAGCAGAGTGACACTTTTTTCGGTCGGATTCTTTCGTTTCAAGCAAAAACGCGTCGAATAAGCCTATTTTTATCGATTTCTCTGTGGTGTGACCGCTAAACTGGGTGTGGAAGGTTTGAAGAACTGTGATCAGTGCACAAATTGAACGACTTATGAATTAAATCTTCACCATATTAAGGTTGCATTCCAAAACGTCTTATTTGAGGAAAATTTTACTCAATTTCTATAGTATATGTGACGTGAGCTATAAAGTATCGAGTACAATTTTCCTCAAATAAGACGTTTTGGAATGCAACCTAAATTAATGAGTCTACGATATACTAAAAATAATACCAAAAAGATTAGCATGACCCCTACAAGGTGGGACATCATGAGTCACAAGTAAAAAGTATCCTACTTTGCGTAGGAATCTCGTTGATCTTTTCAGTATTTTTAATAAACAATGTAGCTGGTTTTTACATTAAAACCAACTTTAGACAAGATAAGTGATATCCAATGGATTGTATGTGACAGCAAATTCTCTTTCATAATAGAGAACTCGTTTCGAGATAATGGGTGGGCTTTGACCCCTGGACGCTCCTCACGAATCACCTAACATTCGTTACTTTCCATCTAGCGACACAAGTCGACACAAGTGTCATTCTATCTTTGTTATTTATGAATGTTAAATGGAAAACACCGATTGTCTTTTCTACATTTCCAATTTCGCGCACTTTACGTCGCTGTGCATGCTCAATCAGGTTATGTTCCGATATTCACTGCCAGTACATACTAAAATCTATAGTTTACGTCATGTATACTGTAGATTTTCAGTACTGGCAGTGAATGGGTCTGTTCTTTTCAGCTGCACTGCTGAACTAGTGCAATAAGTTAGAATGAGACATATATATATTTTTTCACTCTAACTTATTGCACTAGTTCAGCAGTGCAGCTGAAAAGAACAGACCCAAAATTGGAACGCAGCCTCACACAATATACAGGGTGTCCCATTATAAAACATCCAGTCGAATATTTCGAAAACCAAGCCCGGGAGAGAAAAATTTTTCAGACAAAAGTTATTTGGTTTCGAGGGGCCCATAAGATGATACCATTGGTTTGACCTTGAAGAATTATTTGAAAGTTACATGAAAGTCACCTCAATTTTTTTAAATGGCATCCCCTATTTTTTATTACATATTCTTGTAGCTGACCTCGAGAGCTTTCCAAAACACTATAATAAAGTATTTTTTTATTAAGTATTTTCCGAGTTATAAAGCTTGAAATAATTTCTTAATTTTACATAAACTGTAAAATATCTCGTAAAATATTTACTTTTCGATGACCTTACCTCAATACTTTTATGCACAGAATAATGAGAGGAACCAATTGGTGTCAAGAAAACACATAGTTGTTTTTAAGAAAAAATATGCAATTTGTAACTAACAATTACATATTTTTTCTTAAAAACAACTATGTGTTTTCTTTACACCAATTGATTCCTCTCATTATTCTGTGCATAAAAGTATTGAGATAAGGTCATCGAAAAATAAATATTTTACGAGATATTTTACAGTTTATGTAAAATTATGAAATTATTTCAAGCTTTATAACTCGGAAAATACTTAATAAAAAAATACTTTATTATAGTGTTTTGGAAAGCTCTTGAAGTCAGCTACAAGAATATGTAATAAAAAATAGGGGATGCTATTTAAAAAAATTGAGGTAACTTTCATGTAACTTTCAAATAATTCTTCAAGATCAAACCAATGGTATCATCTTATGGGCCCTTCGAAACCAAATAACTTTTGTCTGAAAAATTTTTCTCTCCCGGGCTTGGTTTTCGAAATATTCGACTGGATGTTTTATAATGGGACACCCTGTATACTGTGGCCTCAGTTTGCGTTAGGTCACTGCGTATGATCAGATGGCGATGGTCAGACGTTGTCTGTATGTCATCGGCGTGAATTTCTAACCCCGCAATTGTCAATTTTTAACACGTTGTAACTTTTTTTTCAATAAAGAGTGACGATTGTCATTTTCATATTCGTGTTTTACGGGCCAAAATACGTAATATAGTGAAGTTTTAACGGAAACGGTGAAGAAGCCCGTCTTCTTTAATATTACCATTTATCCTAATAAAGATTTTATGATGTTTGAGTTGCCAGCAGAATTAGTAGCTAAGCCTTTAGCTCTGATAGGTTTGACTGGATTAGACATTACAAATCCAGTACATCGCTCTATCTGGGATGCATTCAGCAATAATCGTAGGCCAGATTGTGCAGCCGTTCAGTTCAAGCTGCTCAGTTTAGCGCATGAATTTCCTACTGTCAAGCCAAAGGTATGTCTGATATCTATAATGCGTCGTCTACAATGGCAATAAGCGGTACAGAGTAAGGAGTAAGAAGTAAGGAGTACGAAATGGGATTTGCTCATTGTCATTACTGCTGGTTTTTAATTTGTCAAATCTTACTTCTTACTCCTTACTCTGTACCACTTACTACCATTGTAGACAACCCATAATATCTGTTACATTTGTGAAGAAAATATCAATTGATATTATTGCCATTACATATTATCTTTATATTTATATCTCAGCGTAGTTCATATGAATGGTACATACCTAAAGGAATTCTAAAACGGAATTGGATGAACAAGTATCTCAATGACATTCCTTCTGTAGTTGTTGTATTCTATGATTTGGATTGGAATGATTCTCTGTGGAACGAAAAAAAGATGGAGTGTGCTTCTAGAGTCCAATCTTTAAGGTAACACATTTTAATCTATTTAATATGTATAATATAGTGTTATTATATTGTTAATGTCTTAAACTAATATACTAATAAAAAGTAATACAATATTCTTTTTTAGAACTGCTCTTGATGGGAGAAGTACAAAAATAGCTGTAGTATTGATACAACATGCTGTTCAACCACTTCCTGGTGCTGAGGATATAGTTGCGACTGAACGTGCAACAGCATTGTGCGGAGCTTGTGATTTAACAGCAAAGCTTTTATATATCCTGCCACATGCTGATCACTTATTAGGATATATATCTAGGTTTTTAATTTTATAATTTTTCATTTCTTTATTTTTTTAAGAAAGTAATAAATTTGTTTATTACAGACTAGAGACGGCATTTTACGATTTAGCGCAAAACTTTTATCATCATGAATGTCGGAATGTTAAAAGTCATCGTGATCAACTCACTAAAAATGTTCATCAGTATTTATTTGTTCGTCATCAATTTAAAATGGCGTTCTTGAACGAACTCAAGCAAGAACTGCATCTTTCTCAAAAGTAAAATTAAAAATATGAACAGCTGTGTATTTTGTAATGTGTATATGCATATGTACATACATATAAATGTTTTGCAGGCATTATATGCAAGCTTACCACAATCTTCTAGAAACAAGAATGACAGATGCAAATGCAGTAGAAATAAAAACTGTTGCTGGCTTTATAAATTATAAGTTATGTAGAATAATGTTTAGTTTGAATCTTCCAAAAGATGCTATTTCTCAATTTAGACTTCACACAGACAGGTATTAATATTTACTGCAATGATTTATGAAAATTTATAATTTTAATGATAATGTTTATCTGATGTTTATTGTTAGATTTAAATTAAAAGTTGGTCCGAGGGAACTCGTGTTTGAACACCATGCTTGGATGAGTAGTCAGTTCTCTACATTTGCAGAATTATTTGACGAGGCTATTCGTCAAGGATTACCTGCTGTTCAAACACAACATCCAGGATATTATTTCCAATTAGCTGCCAATCATGCAAATTTACGACAATCTGCGTGTAAAGAACTCTGTCAGGTAATAATAAATATTGTAGATTTTTAATAAATACTGACTTTCATGTTTTCTGTTATATTATTTTACAATACTATTTTAGCATATAAATAGCTATCCAGATCCAGATCCATTATTGGGTGAAGAAAAACTCGAATTTTATGGACAACGACCGTGGCGACCTGGGAAATTAAGTGCAGAACCAGCAGATACAGCTAGAGAAGCAATCGGTATACAAGCTTTACAATACAGAGAGAAGACCACAGTTAATCATTCTGTAAGATAAATATATATCTGTGCTTTTAACATATGATAAATATTGTAAAATATTTGCGATTTTTTAGATGATAATTATCGGCTTACTGGGAAATGCGATAACGCAATTTAAAGTGTATCGTTGTCCAAGAATGCGGCGATTATTAGGTACAATTTGCCTTTGGAAATTAAGAGATAAAAATTACTCTTATAATACTCTAACTTATAATTACTTATAATTACTTATATACTCATAAGGTACATAAAAATTCTTTTTTTTGTACAGTTGTGCAAATGGCAGAAGAATATTTTAATGCTCGGGATTATGGCAAAGTTCTCACGTAAGTTAATTAATTTTTTTTCTTTACGTACAATACAAATCTTCAGCTTTGTCATTTAATGGCAGTCATTTTTTTATTATTTTCTTTAGAACTATGTACAAATCATAAAATTTGATTGATTAGATTATTGATGCACATGTTGTGGGAGTATCATGGAGAACGATGGCCGGTCTTACTCACAGATATTTTAAAGAATGCGTTGCGAGCTGCGTATTTGTCGACCAGTATTCAAGATTATCTTATGCTGGCCTTTGAAGCTTTAGGACCTTCAACTACATTCTCAGAGGAACGACAAGCTGTTATTTATAATAACATCATGAATATACTACAGGTAGTTTGATGAAGCACTTATGTTTCAGTATATAATAATCATTATATAAGTAAATAAAAATTCACCTTATTTATACAAAAATTGACAAAAAAAAAATTCCTTTACATTTGATAACAGAAGAAACCACCGAATCCAGAGCCAGATTTGCCAGACGATATTAAGTATCTTGCTATGGAGAAATGGATGCTAGAACTAAATCGTTCGGAGTCAAATATTTTTACAATTGATGACAATAATATGACATCATTTGTTGACTTTAAAGCAAGGTTCTTACAACAAACATATGTAGTGAATACAACGATAACAGTGGAAATTATCATAAGGTATTGAAATATGTCTTAATACATAGAAATATTATAATTAAAAAAAATTATTAGAAGTAATTTTATCTTTAACTGCAGGAATTCTTATTGTGGTATTATTGAATTTTCTAACGCATCAATAACGGTTAGTGGACCAGGTTACAATACTGATATTTCAATTGATGAGGCTCAGCAATCAGATCTTATTTTTCAAGCAAAGGAAACAAAAAAGTTTTACTTCAACTTTAAAGCACCTCATCAAAATGATGACGTAGAAATTCGTATAAGTACAGTTTCCTTACAATTGGGTGATATCGCGCATTGCTGTATTATATTGAGATTCTCAGCTATGGACAGAGAAACGAATTTGTTGGATCGTTTGTATCCTGAAATACAACAACTTCGGTATGTTTATAGAAGCTTAATCTATTCTTAATTTGAAAGAACTAACATAATTTTTATTTGGATCAGTGGAGGCGAGTTTGAAGCAATAAGACCGTTAATCCACGCGGAAATTAAACGGGAAGAATCGAGTTTAAGTTTAGACGCAAAATCCAATAATCCTGCGCTTTTAGGCGAATGGCTACCCATCACAATATCTCTAACAGCTAATGAGAATGTTAATGCAGTCTGTTTACACGTAATACTTGTATCAGATGGTAACAATGAGCAATCAAGTAAGTTTTCACATTTTTATTTTATTTTTTGTGATTTTTTAATATTTAATCTTGTAATACCATTTTTTTCCATCAACTAAACTGTACAATATATTTCAGCTGACTTAAGTATTAATATGCTTAATAAAGAGTCCAAAGTATCTATTCTTGTTAGTGATTTGGTAAGAGGTGCTTCAGCCAAACATATTGTGTACATTAGAGCACATAAAGTAGGCGACAGAAATATCATAATAAAGGTAGTTGTAAATAATTATCTCCATAAATCAACATATTGATTCATTATAATGTGTATTATTATTTATGTTTATTATTATTTTTATAATTATGTAACAGGCAGAATATACAAGATACGAACAAATTAGGGGAAGTAAAGAATTAACATATTCGTTGGTGGTTAAGAAACCATTCGAAGTTGCAACACAGTTTTACACTACATTGTTCGAACCACTGACAAAAGGTTTTGTTAATGAATCTTTTATCATTATGCCTCATATTACATGTGTTTCTCCATGGCCTATAAACATTCTAAATACATCTATAGAAGTGGTAAGTCTCCATATATATATATATATAATTCAATTATTTTTGTATTTGGGAAATTAGAATATTGTGATAAACTCAAGTTTATAATTAGGCAGATTCTATTCAAAGAGAGAACAGTCTTGACAATCAGGAGTCCATTTTAGCGGATATTAAACTCTGTGATGGTGAGACAGGAACTGACGCTTATTGCTTGATCCCAAAAATAGGTGGCGAGCAACCAATTAGTATTGGAGTATATACTATCAAATGGAAAAGGTAAAAGAACTTGTTAATAATTATAAAAGAATTATACAGTCTATAATCTTTGTTATTTTCACAGAGCAAATGACGAAACTGCATTGGAAACTAGTAGTAGTGTAACTTTAGCTCCTTTATGGGTTGAAGATGCAGTAATCGGATTGGAAGCCAAAATGCCAGCCCATGGATGGGTTCGCACACCATTCTCTATATCATATTTTATAAAAAATCATTCTGATTATCTTGTCACTTTGCGCTTAGCTATGGAAGGCAGTGATGCCTTTATGTTTGCTGGACAAAAACAAGTACATAAATACTCACAATTGTGTTAGACATGATGTTACACAATGATCCTATTGAGTATTTTTTCAGGTTGATATTTACATACTACCTAGAAATGTTCGAAAGGTTGATTGGGTTTTACGGCCGCTGGTCGCCGGTTTTGTCGCTCTTCCAACATTATTGCTAACTGTACCTGCAGGTAATAACATATAGAGCATTTTATATTTGCATTTATTTGACATTACAACTGTAATATATATATGTAATATATAGATGAGGAACACAAGTTGAATAAAGGACGATTATCAGAGATGATTGAACGTTCATTGCCGAGTCATATATATATACTAGTAAGAATAAAAGTCACATATTAATAAAAATGTTTTAATAATGTATTGTAATATTATATTGTAATATGTTATGTTTTTGCAGCCAAAATCGCAATCTTTAGGAGCGTAAATGAATTCAACATGGATCTCTTTTTTCTAGAAAAATATTATACATTCTTTTAATCAAATTATAATATTATAACATACATTTTGTACAGATTAAGCTTATATGTATATCATATTTATTAGAATCATAAATAAATTTTTTTCATATATAAATTTTGTTAAATATAATTAATTTAAAGTATTTTATTATTGTAGTTCAATATTCTAAGATTATAATATTGTAAGTTTTGACGGATACTCGCACACTGCTATCGCGCCAGTTTACATAGACTGCGTTCCAATATTCACTGCCAGTACTGAAAATCTATAGTATACGTGACATAAACTATAGATTTTTAGTACTGGCAGTAAATCGGAACGCAACCATAGACATCGTTTTTAAAAGCATCGAAAAATATATAAGAACGTTAGTATACCATGGAAACACAATTACCATGGAAACACAATCACAATACACAATCCATTAAGGAAGGAACGACTGTTCTGCTCTTTTTCATTCTTTTATCATACAATAATTTGTAACTATTCCATAAAATGGTGCGAGTAAATGGTACGACTGTGAAATGATTAGTGATGGAGCCATTGATATTGGTGGACGACTTGTAAATGTGAACGATTGTAACTGTGAAGAGGTTCCCGATGACATAGAAGATTGGTACACTGAAATCTACTGATATTGTTATAAGTATTCATGCATATATATATATATATATATATATATATATATCCTGATCAATAAAAATCCCTTATCATTTTATTTTGCAGCAATGTCCCATATTATGGCCATGACGAGACTAACTACAGAAATCTTATTAAATGGCTTGACCTAAATTTACCTTCAACAAATCTACCTTTAAATTGGGAAAGATCTCGTGCTCGTAATCAGGCTCTTCTGAAGGTTTGCTATGTCACATATTTTTATATAAAAATATGTAAAAAAATCGTTGAAAGCAAAATTTAATATATATAGAATATAAAAGATATATGCAAACTATGTTGAACACACGTCTACTACTACACTTGAAGTAATTTTACTGATAAGTTTGCAATGTTTGTATGGGTTATATATTATTTTGTTACATTTTTTGCAATTGGGAATTTATTATAAAGCTACTTTAAATTGTTTACATACAGAATAATTAAAATTCTAATTACAATTTTATGTTGTAACGCAAAAAATGTTACAGAAATTAGACATACATACACAAAAATATATATATATATATATATATACATATATGTTAAAATATATAATAAATAAATTTTATTTTGAAATTTGACATCATTTATGGCTATTGTATATTTGTTTAATTGAATAACTTTGACTATAAACTATCTTATTAAAATTTTTAAATTTTAAGAACTGATATTGTGCGAAATATAAGATGAAATATTGTAAAAGTACATATATGCAATATATGTGTGTATGTATCTGCATATACTTTTATATGTGATAATAATTTTATATATACAGATACAATATTTTAATTATATAATTTGATATATAATACTTTATATGTGTATGTGTGTATTATGTGTGTGCGTGTGTGTTATTGTGTGCGTGCGTGCATTGCGCGCGCGCGCGCATGTATGTATGTATGTATAAGCGCAAAACAGACTTTTTGAAGATGGGCCATATACATATGAAATATTTTATATATTTTAAAGCGCAAAATCGAGATGGGAGAAAATAATACTCCTGAAAGAAAAAAACTGAAATAAAATAGAAATAAAACAAAAGAAAATTAAATTACAAACAAGAATGAAGGGAGGATCCATAAAGGCTTTTCTTTGTAAACGACAAAGAAAAGCAATAATGCTGTGAAGGCGAAGTTATCGAGAAATAAAAAACCGAAAAGGTATCCATTACAAAAACTGAGATACTTGAACCGAAGAAAACAAAGACAATGATCGCAAAAAAATAATTATTTTATATTCATATATTATTACATTTATTATATTCATTTATATTTAGCTACGACAATCTAAATTTCCACGACGAATTATAAATGTTTTAATTGTGCTACATATGTACATTTATAAAATATTATATATCGAAATACTAAAATTTGTGTGTGAATAAAATTGAGAACTTATATATTTATTATTTTCATGTCAGGATTTGAAGATGTCTAGAACACGTTTGAGAACTTACGCTTCTTACACGCCTACCGATGCGGAATTGCAACAGATTTCGTCGGCTTATCAAAGTTGTCTTCACAGAAATATCCAAGACACGAAATCGTAAGCTCATTTCTGTGTAATCTGTTACTCGTCAGTGATCTCAACCTGATAACTCGAGCCGAACGAACAAACTTACAAATAAAAAGTTTGTTGATCGTTAGGATCGATGGATCGGGTTGATTGTTGCTGTGATCTATTTTATGACGTGGCTGCTTTTTTGCGTGTCGAACGACGCCAAAACTGATCCGTAAAACGTGCAAAACATGAGCACGATATTTTTGCACACTTCCCTGCCGAATGATTGCCACTATCGGGTTCAAGTTATTGCAAACAATGGTTACCATTTTTTTTTAAAGTGAAATATAGAACTTGAATTGTCGAACAGACTGTCGCATCTTACACGAATCTATATTATCATCGCTCATAAAATTATCACCACACTCGATAAATACATCACATTGTAACTTGAACAGTGTCGAGCGTAGTTGCGGTTGACTTCTTACTTTCCAGCGAAATATGAGCTGTGGAACTGAAATCTAACAAAGCTAATTTCCATTCTAATCTATCTGTTCAAAGGTCTCAAGAGTCCTAATTAGAAAGGCAAAGACGTTTTTGAAGACAATCGCGTAACGATTGCTCGAGCTTACCGTGCGTTATGGATCTTTTTATTCCGACGTCGTCCAGGAGCTTTTCGAAAAATTGCGAGCGGAAGGACGTGCAAGGTGGATGTGTGGGACAACAAGTGGCGAACGATGTCCACCTGCGCACTCATGCGTGCCATATTCATATTTATTTTCTATGTGCGACGACATTATCATCGCTGATAATTACCGGCGTGCACAACGTGCATACACGATAGGACGGCCACGTATCCAGAAATTACCCGATAAGAAGCCCAATAACTTGCTGGGAGAACTCGCGTTTATTTTAAGCTGCCTTTTTACACACAACTCACAAACGCAAATCTCGATGTTTCGTGGACTATTTATTTCGCAGGCGTGACTTTTCGACGTTGAATTCGTCGACAGATTAGATTTAGTTTTATCGCCGACCTCGTCACACGAAATAGCTTTCTGTACTTTGGAAATGCGCAATTTATGCAAATTATTGTACAAGTCGCCTGTCCTTGTCCGTAGCGTCACTTACCTTTCGCGCTTTTGGAAAATACTCGGAAAATACGTTAATTACGAGCAATGTGTAAACGTTCCGAACGTCGCAGAAAATTCAAGACTGGTAGGCATGCGAAATGAAATGTGATGAATACGAATTTTCGGGGTATAATTTTATATCTCTACGTGGCGTATGATCGTAACAGCTGAACAAATGTAATGATGCTGTGACTTCTCACTTTGACCATTGTAACGTTTGCAAACATCTGTATCAACAACCTCATTATCTCGAGGATACCATTCCTTTCACAATTTGATCAGAGACTCCGCTACACTTTCTACGAATGTATTAAAAAATTAACATTTTATTAATTTATTAATTTAAATTGTGATTTTCGAAGTCGAAATAAAATAAAGATCAGCTTGTTCTCAGAAAAATCCAAGTGAAAAAAATTAGATGAAAAAATCTAAGTAATCTAATAAATTATAAATAAAAACTCGAAAAATGTAAACCTAAATATACATCAACATTCGATCTGTTGAAAAGGACTTGATGTGGATTGAAATTAACGCCTTCCGCTTCTTGATTGTGAATATAATGAATATATAATGCACTCTTGAGATACATCACACAGATATGTTTGCACTTGACGGTTTACGTTATGTGTACTTACTTGGATTTTTCAAAATTGTTTTACATTATTTCGACGACTTCGCGCAATGCTACAAAAATATATATATCTTGTTTTATGATTTTATGTCTATCTAGAACACGTGTTGTGGATCACGTTTTTAAGTGCTGAAAGACATTTTATGAGATATAAAATATCGTGTTTCCTCATGTTTATTGTTCGTTCGACTATATAAGTTTTTAAACCGGTTCGTTGTATTTGATTACCTGTCGGAAATTAATGCATTATTGCCACCACTAGTGGTCATTGGGCCGATTGAACGATATATGGGTAACTGCTGTCCTTGGTAACTAATGCCAAGACACTTATATAGATACTTTGTTCTATTTTTCTCTTCGTAAAAAACTCATGAATAAAAAATACAGTATAACAAGTTTTGTGTTATACGTTACAAGTATAACAAAATCGAAACTAAAATCTAAAAACGTGACACTTATGTGTCCTTGATTGTTACTTATATGTTACACGATGACTTGCATATTGCATATTCCGTTATATAATATAATCATATTTAAAATTCTTTAAAATTATTGCAATTCTCTGTGTTTGTAACATTGATCTTTTTAAATATTAAATAAGTTTTTTTATGAATGTTTATTTTTATAATAATAATAATGAGAGGATGTGAAATTACGCTAGTACAAGATGATTTTATACTAGTGTATTGATTTAATCAATTGTACACATATATATGCGTGTATATGTGAGAATACGTAAATATGAGAAAAGGATTTTGTATTTACTTTTTTATGAAATAAATTACGTAAAAATATATCAACATTAAATAATTTATTAATTATTACGTATAAGTGATACTAGACAATGTTCGACAAAAATTTTAATTTGTAACATACAATTATATATTTTAGCATATATCTTATATGCATATCTTGATTTTTGCTTATCACAGCACTAAAGCACCTTATTTTCACATGTGACAATAAAACAAAATAAGTTTATTGATTTTTAAAACTTTCTACTTATTTAATAATCGTTTTTAAAGTATGAAGCTTTTATCAAAACATAATAAAACTGTAGATACACATGTGCAGTATTAATCATAAATACAATCCTTCTATTTTACAGAATTTAATTTATTCACTTTTCACAAAACCTTATTTTAAGTAACTGCATTTGTTAATAACTTAAATAATATTACTATTAATTTCGTAAGAAATTCTCGATTATAGGTACTATTTTTTCAGGCTCATTCAAATGTACATGATGCGTGCCTTTCACCTCATGATACTCAAATTTTCTAGCTCCTAGTTTTATGACGTCTAATACTTTCTGATAATTTTCAGGTTGTTCAAATTTCATTCCAGGAATAGCACGAATATTGAGATAAGCGCATTTTATCTGAGATGCGTATTCAAGTATTAAATCTAGAGATAATATGCCTAAAAGTGAAACCTAAAAAAGAAATAAAATAATTTTAACATTAATATGTGAGATATTCTTAGAATCGTAAAAACCTACAATCTTAATTTTTATTAAAAACACTGCACAATTAATTAAATGTTTTTACCTTTAGTCTTGGATCACGAGAAAAATAATATTTGCCCTTTTTATATGCTGGTTGCATACCACGTTTCATTAATATTTTTGCTCCTTCCCTCGTTATAGAACCATCATATGCTTTTTCTACTATCTCGAGCATTTCGTCGTATTCGTAGCATGGTACATTGTCCAATGTTAACAATTCATATTTTAAAAATTTGTCAATGTATTCTCCAGTAACTGTAGCAGTTTTCTTAACATCCTTTACGCTCGGACTAGCGATGTCCAAACTTATAAGAACATCGACTTCATCTGGATATGATGCTGCATACAGAAATGATATAGCACCACCCAATGAGTGTCCAAGAAGTTTGACCTATTTCAAGATACAATCGAGTTAAAACAGCTTATATCAATTTAAACATATATAGTAACATAGAGTATATAGTAATAAGAGTAAATAGTGCAACGCTGTTCTTTGTATTGTTATTTGTATATATATATAAAATTCTAAAACATATGTGGTGTATGTTAAAATTCATATTAACATAATTCCTATATTTATAAAAAAACATCATGCATTACATTTGAAAGAAACATAAATATAAATGCAATTAAATGCAAAGGGTGACTGTTAAATATGTATGAGGCTGTAAGAACATATAAGTATCATATTGTTGCAAAGATTTTAATGTTAGTCTCGATTAAACAGAGAGTGGGTAAATTTATCCACTCGCTAACCTTATTCCATTTGAAATGTTTAATAATTCTACGAAGGAATATGACACCATCCCAATAGACATAATAGAACTGACTCTCTGGGTAATGCGAAGATAAACCATGCCCTGGCATATCCAAGCAAAGAACAGGAACGTCATCGGACAACAATGGCATTAATGTATCAAAACTGCCTGCATTATCCTGACGTCCGTGTAATGCCAATATCGGTTGAAGCTCATTAGGGCCCCACCATTTGCCTACAGATAAGAGTCCCACAATTATCTTTTTATTTTTTCTAATTTATTGTATTTCATCAGGATCGGGACATTTTACGCAAATCGTGTTCTTATAAAGTTATATCGTTTATAAGCTATTTGTAAAGTTTATCGCTATATAAGCAATTTGTTAAACAAAATGAATTCTATAGTTTCTTGCAAAAATGCAACAAAGTTACAGCTGAGTTAAAAAGCTTTTCTTATCCATTATTTGAGGATACAATGTAACACATAATACGCAGTTATACAACGATATTTTGCATATAATCTATGATACTTTTTAAACAATAAATGTGCTAGTATTTAAAACTTTTAATATTTGTATCAAATATGCACATACATATAACAGTCAACCTTTTTAAATATTTTATTAATAATTATGTAACTGAGTGCAATGTAAGTATTAAATTAAATAAAGTGAATAATGTGTTATATATCAATGTTAAATATGTATAAATATCATTACAAGATGCAAATACTCCAAATTAAAAATGTAAATTATGTGACTAGTAGTATAAGTAGATTCCACATATTCCTTGCAGTTACACTGCAATTGCATTTAATTTCTGCAAAACAAAGTATATAAGACTCATGCTTTTGTCTGTCCTATATTGTAACTTATTTGCCTACCCTATTGTAACTTATAAAAGAAGACTTATATCGCTGTATAACATTGACTCGCTGGCTAACCTTGTTCCACTTGTAATATTTAACAACTCTACGCAGCGCGAGAACCCCATCCCAAAATATATAGTAGAACTGTCCAAGTGGTAGATGAGAGGAAAGGCCGTGACCAGGCAGATCTATGCTTAGTATAGCTACGTTTGGCAGCAATTGTGCCAAACTGTCAAAAGTTCCCGAATTGTCCTGCCAGCCATGTATCGCCACTATAGGCTGCTTATCTGCTGGTCCCCACCATTTTCCTAGATTTATCAATATGAAGAATTTGATGTGACATTTGTTGAGTCATTACCGTTTTTATTACACTTTTTACGTGTCAGCGTCTTCCAGCTAATTTTGCTGTAATATATTTATGAGATGTGTCTAACATCCTTCTAATGTATGAAAATACTGATAAATATATTTCGATTTTATATAAACGTAACAGAGTAAAATTATCTTTCTATTTTGAGATACTGACATAATTTATGATATAGAGCAAAATGTAACCTGTATTAACCTCTTATGTGACCCCATGGCATCGGTATCTGTATTTCCTTGACATCTGCAGAAGGTCATGTTCAATTATTGTAAAAAAGATACACAAAATCTTAATTACGTGAAATGATAGCGTCAAAGAACTGACCTTCCTTCTTGTATCCATTCATGACACTTTCGGCCGAATTGTTTTCCTTGGTATCCATGTTAACGTGACGATTTCAAGAGTTCAGACTCGTTTAAAAGACCCACGGATTCCGCATATGTTTTGTCAACAGGGCTGCAAAGAAAAATATCGTCGATCATATTATTGGCTGTAGAAAAGGGTAACCCTACGAGAACAAAACTTAGGTTGCATTCCAAAACGTCTTATTTAAGGAAAATTTTACTCAAATAAGATGTTTTGGAATGCAACCTTAAAGAGATAAAGTTTGTTTTTCGCGAGAAGCCCATCGTCGAGTCCTTTGAAAAGCTCACGTTTTTATATGTACTCGCGGACTTTATATGTCCGGACACACAGACTGAATTCGTTAAAAAGAAGAACGTTCTTGTCACGTGTTTTTCGTCGAGCACGATGATATCGTAATTATCGCGTTTTCGTACGTATGACGTTCGTAAATTTCTTATATATGATAACGAGCACACATTCGGGAAGTTGATAAAAAAAGAAACCTCATTCGTTTCGTTTTTTATCGAACATGATCCTTGGTATTACTCACGCAACAGCAGCATTCGCGGAGGATGATGCGACTCGCGGAACTCATGCGATTAACCATGCTATATGAACAATACGGATTGTACTGTCACGTGATATCAAAATGTGAAATGGCGCAACGGAATTAACCAATCGTGCGTCTAGAACGACGAAATGATGTCATAGCGGTTTGACGAGCTCTTGAATCGATTTATTTTCCTTATTTCACGAGACAGGCACGTTGAGAAAATAAAAATAAAAATAAAAAATACGTAAAAGAAAAAAAAGAAAAGTAAGCGTGTGCTGTCGACTTTGTGCTGCGCATTTATTACGCGCGCAATCGTAATCTCATTTATTCGCTTAGTCACGGTACCTGTATTCTACTCCTTTCTTTTCTAATGCAAGTGTCAGATGTCAATCACCCTGCTTGAACTTTGTGACACTGAGCAAGTACGCGAGAAGGAAGGAGAGAGGAAAGAAATCACGCACGCCAATCGTGAATCGCGGATCTCGCTCAACCAGATATACTGCAGGAATTTTTTCTAGTGCAGTACCGTTAATTACATCTCTATTATGTCATATTTTCTTATATCGCACGAATCAAACCGTGTATCAAACTATTAGTGATTGTTAAAAGGATATTTCATGTTTTTTTTTTGTGAATATTGAAATTATATATTAGCTTTGTAGTTCAGGCATAAACGACGGAAGGCTGACGCTATAATATATGGCTATGGAATAATTTATTCGATTTATCCAAGGTCATGTAAGAAAGAGGCCGAGTAGATCGGTTAAGGTCACAAATTTCTGCATATTATATATAGACAGCTAAGAGCGATATTACAAATGAAGTTAGGTCTTAAAAACCTAAGCACAATGAAAAATATAAGGAACAGAGAACAGATATTAGAGATAAGGAATAAGGAATAAAGACCAGTTTAAAAGCACAATAAAAATAATATAAGCGATAGAAGGTTAAAATATAAGCGACAGCGAGATTTCACAGTTCAGAAATTTCATTCGAATGTGTTCTTTAAACTTTGAACTTTAAAAATTCTTTTTTACAAATCTTAAATATGGATAGGATGAATACATTAATGTTGACAGGTCTGAGTTTACAAATGATAGGTTTCATGTTATTGATGAAGAAAAAAAAAGATAGAAATCTAAAAGATAGAAATCACGATCATTATCTTTGTGATCATGATTTTTTTAATCCCATATATGTGGATACAATTTAATAAGCTCATGAGTACCCACTACAAAAATAGTCCTCGCTGGTACATCTCTTTTCGATTCCCCATGAATTACGTATAGCAGTTCTTCTATCAAAATTTTTTATAGCAGACTTTACTATGTATACAAGACAAAGATGTGTATCATCTGCCTCTTCTTTACATTTTTGTGGCTGTTTCAAGATAAAAGCATATCTATACTCGTTTATAGGTTCAATCGCAGGCTTCTCATTACGAAGAGTCGAAGAGCCTCACTCACAAACTCATGTACGTTGCCTTCATATGGATATACAAAGTTTTCATCGTACGTGATTTCAAATAAGTGCACAAAGACTCCAAAAAATTCTAATAACGCTATTATACCGAAGCAAAAGAACATGTATCCCATTTTAACTATTGCACGGCGACATCTTTGGAAATAAAGACGGAATAAATAGTATTCGAGCAAGTAACAACACATTTTGTCAGCCAAATTTCTCATAATATTCCATGCAAATTCTCTCCCTTAAATTCTTAACCCTGCAATAAAATTTTCTCCATTTATTATATATATTTTTAATAAAAACGTCACCTTTACATGAATTTCTATCAACAAAAAATAATGCCTTTAATTTATCGTTCCTTTAATTTTATTTATGTTTCTATAATTTAAAAACACAGCAGTATCAAAAAATAGTAAATATATAATTCAATTGATCTGATCATTCAATTAAATTACAGAAGTCTACACGCAGAACTCAACTTTATAAAGTAACAACTTACAGATTGTCAGCAATTTTATGGAATTCAATATTCCCACAAATTTAGAGGAGTACAGGAAAAACTTCAGACGTATTTTGCTTTATTTAATTGATAGCCTGCGCTAAGCGCAGGGTGCGGCATGTATACAACACGCATGTTGATATTACACGCCTGAAAGCTCTTTCAAAGATGTGTTACAGTAAAACTGGGGCCATTGAGGCCCGAAATCTCACGTAACCGCGGGTTCTTATATAGGACGCAAGCATGAATTTTTCTTACGAGTTAATCACGCTCCATAGCGGCGTTCTGCCGAACTATTAGCGTCATGTCGCTTTGAGTGACAAACATTTCACAGCGCCCGCCCAACTTTAATTTTGTTGGAAATATCGACTTCCTCCGTTTGGTAAATACGTTCAAATTATTTAAATATTTTTTTATTTTTAGAAAGATTTAGAAAGAAATTCAATTTCATCACTTTTACCAATGAAAGTTTTTTTGTATTTTATTGCATGGACAACTATGGACGAATTGAACACATCAAATAAATTCATTTCTCGAACAAAATTAATTGTACCATATATGAATGATGTAATCACAAATATAACATGCGGCCATGGCGCAGTACGATATATGCTGTTTTAACGAGCTGAGGGTCGTCCAAGGTTCAAATCCTACCGAGGAGAACCGTCAGATTTTATTCGGTCTTCTCTACATCAGTTATAATGTTAAGACTCGTTAAGACAATGTACATTTCTCTGATAGCGAATTCGGGCACTTGCACTAGTGCGCACCGAGTGTGCACAAAGGTTCATTCATAGTCAATTTTTATATTTAAAGATTATTATAAATCCTTTTTTAAATACTAATTAAACAGTAAAATGATGATTTGTACAGCATTAGTACGGATCGTTTTATTGGCTGAAAATTTTTGAATTTGTTAAGATGGTATTTAAATATAAAAATTGACTATGAACAAGCCTTTGTGCACACTCGGTGTGCACTAGTGCAAGTGCCCGAATTCGCTATGAGCCACATTCGCCACTTTATTTCATTGTCCTGTATGAACACATCTACAATGGCTGCGTTCGGCAGACAGAGCAGATCAGTGAGCGCTTAGTGATTCTTTTATTTAATTGGTTTCTGCACTTAGATCCAACGAAGATCTAAATGCAAGAACCAATTATATTAAAGAATCACTAAGCGCTCACTGATCTATTCTGTAGCAGAGCAGATCAGTGAGCGATCAGTGATTATTGGTCCTTTCTATTAGATCCCGAAATCTAGACCAATCATGTTGACGCATTAAAAGGAATTACTCAACAGTTGTACAACAGTTGCGTCTGCTGAACGCGGCCAATGTTAAAGTACGTATCGTTTTAAAAACAATAATAGCAAATTTGAATTTGTTGCTACATAGGCCGTAGTCTCAAGGTTTGTTCGCGTCGCTTGCCCCAACATGCTCTTACTCGCTCCAATACGCTCCAAACTATAGTATTACGTTACGTATACTATAGATTGGAACGTATTGGAGTGAGTAGGAGCATATTGGGATATTGCGACGCGAACAAACCCTCAGTCATAGGCCATACAACTGACCAATCACATTCAATTATTTCCTTCATATTCGACTGTGATTAGTCAGATTGTACAGCCTATGTAGATAGACCTATACAAATACGAATGTATAGTGCCATCTGTAGATGTAGTACCATCTGTAAATTTGAGGTTATCTTCTATTACGAAAGTTGCAAACGAATGAACCGATCATGTTTGACATATTGTATAATTTATCGTGCAATGCTTCGAATAAAGAAAATAAAATGAATTCAGTAATGTTTCTAAAAATATAATCGTGCAATAAAGATAAAGGTAAATTTCTGATTCTATAGCCTTTAGATGTTTTAAATGAGATATCATGGTTTAACTTATATATATAAATTTTGCTTTTCTTCTTCAATATATATGTATAATATATGTATAATATATGTACAATCACATTTATTTTTTGATAATACGCTTATACGTTAAATTTTTTTTCCATATATTAGTATTTCTGCATGATGTAAAATGCTTATAGAGATGCATCAAGTTTAACTTATAAAATTCTAAACTTTATGTCTTACATTTATAATATAACTTTGTGCTTTTTATATTTAAGATATTCTTCAAGATGAAATTAGTATCAAGAAATGTAGATAAAGATGGTAAAGGGTAAATATGTATTTTATATATAATATATCAATATAATGTTAATTAATATAATGTTAAATCCAAACGTAATACTGGAATGAATCTTTAGGCGTGTATCTCTTGTCCCTGAAAATACAGAGGATATGTGGCATGCCTATAATCTTATTAGCGAAGGAGACTTTGTAAGCTGTTCTACTTTCAGGTATATTTAAATTTGTATAATAATGTTACATTTAATTTTAATTGATATTATATTTTATCAATTCTCTTTGTATTTAATTTAGGAAAGTGCAAATGGAATCTGCAACTGGTAGCTCTAATAGCTATAGAGTCAGAACTACTCTAACAATATGTGTAGAAAATATTGATTTTGATACTCAAGCATGTGTTTTACGACTTAAAGGCAGAAATGTGGAAGAAAATAAGTATGTTAAGGTAAGTTAAATGACGAAATTTTGTAATAGATTTTAATTGCAGTTAACTTTTATTGATGTTTAACAGAATGTCTCATATTAGTAAGTGTTCATTATACATCATCAAAGTACACACAGTTTGCAAGACTTTAAGTAAATATTCTCGAGTATCAGATAATCAGTCAAAGAGTCTATTGTAATTGTTTTCCATTTGTAAATGTTTAATTTAAATAATTTAAATTTACATTGTGTTGGCATTATATTAGAGAAATTAATTCGTATTTTGAGTACTGCATCTGAACAGTAGGTGGTCTCGACTTTATGTCAAAGTTATTTTTATATATATTTGTAAGCATATTAAGTACTAATACATATATATTAGTATTACACACACACACACACACACACACACACACACACACACACACACACACACACACATATTTAAATATTTATTATATATATATATATATATATATATATATATATATATATGTGTGTGTGTATGTATATACAAGGTGAGGAAAAAGTATGAAAATATTTTGGAAACCACGCATTTTAGAAAGAAATGTTTCGGACAAAAGTTGTAAGGTTGAAAAAGGTCTATTTACTAGTCTTATCATTTTGACTTTGCATGGCGCCAAGGTCAGACCAAGGTCATCTTGAATTTATTAAATGGGACATCCGATATATTATTGCATATTCTTGTAGCATATTCTCGAGAGCTTTCCAAAACACTATAATAAAGTATTTTTTTATAAAGTACTTTTTGAGTTACGAGACTTGAAAGATACAGTATTTTGACATAAAATACAAAATATCTTGAGAAACATTCAGTTTTCGATGATTTTATCTTGATACTTTTTGTACAGAATAATGAAATCAAGCAATTGGTGTAAAGAAAACACATGGTTGATTTAAAAAAAAATGTTGCAAAGTACATACTTGTGGTGTTTAGCAACATATTTTTTTTTAATGTTCAATTTGTGATTGTATTTAATTGTTTTTTATATTGCAGACAGGAGCATATCACACACTGGATGTTGAACAAAATCGGAAATTTAGTATCACTAAAGCAAAATGGGATTCTATTTCTTTGGAAAGAGTTGATACTGCATGTGACCCTACACAGGTTAATAATTTTCGAAAACAGATTATAGCCGATATCGATAATTTGTTTTTATTTCAAGAATATCTTAAGATGGTAACAACTCTGATTAGTTTATGACATCTTAAGGCTATTTAAGTGGGTCTTAAATATAAGAATGGTCTATGAGTACCGTCCTACATATTTGGCTCTTTTATTTTATTATGACTTTCTTCTGTTATAACTTTTTTCTTTATTGTTTTAGAATGCTGATGTAGCTGCTGCAATTATGCAAGAAGGCATAGCACAAATTTGTTTGATAACTTCTAACATGACAATAGTCCGTGCGAAAATTGATCAAGTCATACCAAGGAAGAGGAAAGGAAACGTTTCACAACATGAAAAGGTTTGTGAGAAACGTTATTGGTATTAAAACATATAAAAAATTTTATATGGACAAGTATAATAAGGAGTATAAAGAATATAAATAGAATTTCTGGATACATATTTAGGGTTTGGCACGATTCTACGAGAGCATTATGCAAGGCATATTGAGACACATCAATTTCGATCTAGTGAAATGCGTTATCCTTGCCAGTCCTGGTTTTGTGAAAGACCAGTTTATGGATTACATGATACAACAAGCTATTAAATCTGATAATAAAGTTATCCTAGATAATAAAAGTAAATTTTTGCTTGTTCACACTAGTTCGGGTTTTAAACATTCATTAAAAGGTAGGGTATATGTATCTGTAAAATGTTTGCAAAGTACAATTGTCTTTGTATTTCTAGTATTTATATTATTTCTAGTATTTATATTTATTTACCATAATCATTAATATTTCATTATGGCAACAGAGGTTCTAGCTGATCCTGCTGTAATCTCTCGAATTTCCGATACCAAAGCAGCAGGAGAAGTGAGGGTTCTAGAGGCATTTTATAATACTCTACAGATGGATCCTGCTAGAGCATTTTATGGCAAGAAACATGTTGAAAAAGCCAATGCTGCTCAAGCGGTGGAAACTTTACTTATATCAGATAAATTATTCAGGTGATTTTATCTTGTTACTATTTATTTCAATATTAATTTTACTTAGTTCTACTTTATAATACGTTTCTTGTACTTTTATTTTCAACCATTATGTTTAGATGTCAAGACATAGCACTAAGAAAGGAATATGTTGAGTTGGTTGAAAATGTGAGAGACTCGGGTGGCGATGTCAAAATATTTTCGAGTCTGCATGTCTCGGGTGAACGTAAGTTTTATGCAAATAATATTCATCTCAAAATATAAACATATTTATTGTGTTTTAATGCATGTTAATTATGTATTAAAACAAAATTATGATTTTGTTTTTAGAATTAGATCAATTAACTGGGATAGCAGCTTTATTACGTTTTCCTATGCCGGAGCTGGAAGACGAAAGCAATGGTAGCGATTCGGAAGAAGATTAGAAGTACTATCGATATATTAACAATTTTGTATATATTTGTGCTGTGCGCAATCCAAAATATCATTAATAAAAGTAAAAAAGAATAATCATTGTATTTATTTTTACAACCATAAGAAAGATTTGCATTTTATGGTTTAAAATGATACAATCTGAAAATGTTGCATTATAATTGTTTGTGTACACTCATGGTGCGATCCCATGGTGCGGAACGTATGCGCAACGCGGAATTGGCGGAACGCTCATGATTGGTTGTGGCTTCGTTCCACCGATTCCGCTCCGCTGAAGCGTGTTTTCCTATGTCCCATTGAACGGAATTTGCGGAATGCGCAATTGGCATTAACCAATCGCAAGAGTTTCCCGTAGATCACTTTCATGAGATCTACCGGAATAGCGTTTATCATTAGCTCGAATTGATTGCGCATCTGCAAATTCTGCTCAATGGGACATAGGAAACAAACTCCTGCGGATCGAAATCATATAACCATGCGTATACCTGTCAAAATATGCATAACCTGGGTAAACAATTGTTAACATAAAACTCCATAAATGAAATCAGAAAGTTTGTTTATTATTATTTGCGAATTATTAAATTCGTTAAAACAAAGTACTAGTATATTTAAAAAGCAAGAATTACGCCGCAAAATTGCAAAATTATATGTATTATATAAAATATCACAAAAAAGAAATAAGAAACGACAATATTGGGTGCGACCTATATTTAGCATTGAAAGAAGATTTCAACAAGGAGCAAGTGAGAATCTTATAAAAGAAATGTTGGCCGAGGATACGGAAAAATATATGGATTATTTTAGAATGCAACCTCAATTATTTAAAGCATTATTAACATTAGTCAGACCAGTCATCCATAAAGAATATGTTGTTCGAAAACCTATTTCATCTGACACTCGACTCCAAATAACATTACGTTATTTAGCATCCGTACATTCCGTACAATCTGTGCGGATAAAATGAAAACTTGCGGATAGAAATTGGCGGAACGAACGTAAAACAGATTGAACCAATCAGCGATCGAATCAATGAGCGTTCCGCCAATTCCGCGTTGCGCATACGTTCCGCACCATGGGATCGCACCATAACGCAGCCAATGATGAGTGAATTTTATTACTATCCAACATGGTGGTCAGCCAATCAGCAAGCGAGACGCTATTTGCGCTTCTGTGATTATTTAGGACTTTAGTGGAAACAAAATGCCTTTCTTCTCTAGCTTCTTCGTATTCTCTGGTACAGGGGCTTGAGTCCTTTGCACGTGTTATTTGCGTTTATTTACATGTTGGCTTGTAATTTTTTTTGTATTTAGATATTAAGATTTAAAGCACATTACAATGGTTGTAATAGGTAAAAAGAAGGTGAGTGGGTTTTTTAAAATTTAATTTGCCATATTTTATTTTTGACTAGATAAGGTTATGTTAAAACTTTTGTGGAAATTTAAAAGAGCGATATTCCTGTGAATTTAAATCGGGGTTTTTTTTTTTACAGTATCAGAGTGGTGAAGGAGCGCAGTTTATGACGAGGAGAGCTGCCCTCAGGAAATTACAATTGACGTTAAATGATTTTCGTAAGTTATGCATATTGAAAGGCATATACCCAAGGGAGCCACGTAACCGTAAAAGAGCACAGAAGGGTGAACCTGGCATTAAAACCTTATATCACAAGAAGGATATTCAATTTTTGATGCATGAACCGATTATATGGAAATTAAGAGAGTACAAGGTATAACGACTTCTTGGAATCAAATGTTTATAATAACTAACTATTGAATATACCATTTTTTATTTGCACTAGGATCTTGGTAGCATAGTAATTTTTCTGTGAATATTGTATACTTTTACCAACTGGACTGTATGTCAATTCTTTGTTGGTCTCAAAACAGTATTCAGTAAATCTATATTTAAATCACCCATACTTAAATCAATTTAACTTTTTATGCTAATAAGCATCTTTAAAATCACTGTAAGGAAATTTATTGCAAAAAATATCAGCTAGAACTTCAAACTTGAAACTTTTTTTACTATTCAGGGTGGGTGTCAGCTAATTTAATCACTAAGACAGTAATATTTAGACATGTGATATTTACAATGACCGGTATATCGTAATGAGAAAATTTTTCAGGCAATATGATACAAACAATAATAATAAGTGAAATAGGACCAAACTGTATCAAACAAATGTTTATATTCCTGCTTTATATATATAACTTTAATATATGTTTTCAGATATTTAATAGAAAAATTGGGCGTGCAAAGGCAATGAAAGATTTTGCCAAAATAAAGAGATATTTGAGTAACCATCCTACATTAAAGATAGATCATATAGTCAAGGAACGTTATCCAACGTTCATAGATGCGTTGTGCGATTTAGACGATTGTCTGACTCTCTGCTTTTTATTCAGTACATTTCCGTCATTGGCTCATGTACCGAGAGATCAGTCATTGTTGTGTAGGAGATTAACGATGGAATTTCTTCATGCTGTCATTGCTGCCAAAGCATTACGTAAAGTATTCATATCCATCAAAGGCTACTACTACCAAGCAGAGATAAAAGGGCAAACGATAACATGGATAGTACCGCATCACTTTTGTTTCGAGCCTCAAACAAAAAATGAGGTCGATTTTAAGATCATGTCTACGTTTGTAGAATTCTATATTGTGATGCTTGGTTTTGTGAACTACAGACTGTATCATACTCTGAATTTGCATTATCCTCCTAAATTGACAAATTCTGGTGAGTAAGAATCACTTATTGCTGCAAATTACTTATATGACATTTTAAATATGTAAACTTGATTTAATTATAACATTAAATATTTTATTATACAGGAAATATTGAAAAAACATTGGTTGATGAAGAAACATATGTCTCGGAGAGAATAAGTGCATTAAATGTTTCGTTAGTCAATTTAGATTCTTCAGTACCAGCGGTTGAGGATGATATTGTCGAAATAGATCAATTTTCAAGTGTAAATTTAAAGAGTTCTAACTAATTTTATATTTCAATTAGATAAAATTAAAATGTATTATTGATTATATTTTTTAGGAAACAGATGCTGCCAAGGTCGAGGCTGCTAAGACAGAAGCTGAAAAAATACGGAAATTGAAAAATTTATTTAAAGGCATAAAAGTTTTTATTAATAGAGAAGTTCCTAGAGAGCCGCTAGTATTTATTTTACGTTGCTTTGGCGGAGAAGTATCTTGGGATAAGTTACTCTTTATTGGAGCCACTTTTGATGAAAATGATGAAACTATAACTCATCAGATTGTAGATAGACCAAGCATGAATAAACAATATATATCGAGGTATTATGTTTTAAACTTGGTTTATTATGTTCTCCTGCATGTAACATTTTTGAATTCTTAACATAATTTTTTTTAGATATTACGTGCAGCCACAATGGGTTTTTGACAGTGTGAATGCGAGGGAATTATTACCTGTAGAAAAATATTTAATGGGTGCTATACTTCCACCTCATCTTTCACCATTTACAGAAGGTCGGCAAGATCAAACGTACATTCCTCCAGAAGAGCGTGCTCTCATGGATCCTGATTATAAACTAGACAATCGTAAGATTTTGATTTTGGAAGAATATATAGAAATTAAAGATATAATTTTATCTAATTTTAAATATTTATTCATCTAGTGGAAGCAGATTCAGATGAAGAAGAAGAAGATATCGATGATGAGAACGAGAATGAAGAGGGAATTGAAGTTGAAAACGATTTGAGTTCAGGAAGCGATCAGGAAATGGAAGAAGAAGATGATAATCATATACAGATTGTTGAGGATAAAGAGAAAGAAAAAATGAAGAAACAAACTCAATTTCAAAAGGTTTTGTTATAACATGTTTTAATAATTACTTCTTGAAATAATTTAAAGAAAATTTTTCTTTGCCATTAATATTTATAATATTTATAAACTTGCAGAAAAAGAAAATGACGGTACAGACTGGCAAAATCACAAAGGAAAATCTATGGGAGAAAGCCCAACTGGAGAAACAGGAATACCGTCTCAGAGAGAAGATGATTAAGAAGAAATACCGCAAATTGTATAAGAGTATGAAGAAAGGTCGAGACGAAAGATTTAAAGAAATCCGGCTCTTGAGAAAGAAGAGACGTATTCACGATGCTAAGGAGAAAGAGAAGCGAAAAGAGCAAAGAAAAGCAAAGAAGAATAAATCTATCAAGTCAAAATAGCGATGAATTACTTAAATGCAAAATAAAATATATTTATCCTATTTCCCATTTGGTAACAAGTGTAAGAATAAGAATAATAAAGAAATATTATAAAAAAATATATTTTTTCTCTATAACACGTTAATATGTCACGATTACGTGTAGTAACTAGGAGATTATATTAAATTTTTTAAATTTGAGTGGACGTTTTACGTATATTCTTTTTCATACAAATTAGCTGCAATATATTCTGCGTGTATAATCAGTATAATCAGTATAATCAGTATATACAGTATATATCAGTATATATGTATATTGAGCAATTACAGTTTGCAGGATGCGGAAACACTCGTGTGAGATTAGCTTCTCCTCGAATCGATAGAAACAGTTATGTATAATGACAAATTTTATCTAGTCCTCCCACCGAAAGCCCACGCACTTGACGATCCTGGTCTTTTTCAGCGAAGGACTCTGAAGGCCAGTCCACCCACGCATACTGACCCACGCAAAACTTTCTACGTGCACGGATCAGATCGCGGCTGCCATTTACCTGTGTACGTACGACTATGGAGAGCGATAAAATTCAAAATCATCTATTATTTAAACTTTTGATAATATTTGAGTGATATATATATATATATATATATATATATATATATATATATATTTATAAAACTATATATATAACACTCAAATATTATATATATCAGCTTGTTAGAACAGTACATATCGTATTGCGCTACAACTGCACATTATATTTGTGATGACATCATTCACAAATGCTACAGCTAATTTTGTTCGAGAAATGAACAATTTATTTGATGTGATCAATTCGTCCATAGTTGTCCATGCAGTAAAATAAAAAAAACTTTTATTGGTAAAAGTGATAAAATTGAATTTTTTTCTAAATCTTTCTAAAAATAAAGAGTATTTAAATAATTGAAACGTATTTACAAAACGGGGAGTCGATATTTCTAACAAAATTTTCTAACAAAATTGAAATTGACGGGCGCTATGAGATGTTTGTCACTCAGAGCGACATGGCTAATAGTTCGGCGCGACGCCGCTATGGGGGCTAGCTAACTCGTAAGTAAAAATCATTTTTGCGTCCTATATAAGAATCCGTCTTTCACGAAATCTACAGGAACGTAAGATGTATAATTCCGTAATCTGGAGTTAATTAATAAAATACTCCGTAAATTTTTTGATCTATTTTGTTAGCTTACGATATCACAGAAACTCTCGAATTTAGAGGTTCATACTACGCTTACTAACAAAATAATAATTAAATTTAAAAAAAATTTTGAAGTAATGACTTTACTGGCGTTTCTTATAAATTGAATTTCAAAAAGATTTTAATGCGTCGGAACATGTTTAAAAGTAACAACTTTGCACGCACGCATTTTAATTTCTTGACATATTTATAATTGTATTTACATTTGTAAGATATTGCTACTTAGTTTTAAAGTATATCTGAAATGCTCGAAGTTGCGAAAGATCAATCAAATCTCGATTGAAATCTTAAAGGTCTTTTTACGAAAGGTGTGTTTCACACACCTATCCTAAAAACACACCGCATCCTATGCTTGGGCACCGTAGGCTGCCAAATTAAATAAAGCAAAACACGTGACAGATTTTCTAACCTATCGACTAGTCAAATTTAATTACAAATATCTCACTTTATAGAGCAGAACGACAATTTTTTCAGCCAGATTCTTTCTATTATATATATATATATATATATATATATATATATATAGCTCGCTAAGGATGTGCTTTCTTCTAATTGTCATTTTTTTTTGTCTTATTTTTTCGCGATTATATCTCGCAATAGTCGTCGTTATGCTTCTATAAAAATTCCTTTGCGTCTCGTCGATCTCCCACGATTGCACTAGAGGTCGTACGTTGATCTTGAAGAATTACTGAGTGGAAGGCTGATACAGAGTGGTAGCAGAGGACACGTTTCTCTTATTACGTTGTCGATGTCATCGCGCCTTCCATCGTCCCCGTAACTACTTTCGCTAAGCGAACTAGTATCGAAGGACAGAATCATTTGATAGCGGATACATTATTGCCAGTGCATCCGGCCGCGTACCAGCCGCGCGTTACCTTGAATCGAGCCTCCGGTGTGATGCCGTGAGTGGGATGCAACTGAAACGTGTTTCTGGAGCTGCATATTTCTACATAACGAATTCCCATTTTTATGTTTATTAATAATCGAGGATACGTCCTGGAGTGTTCGAAAATTGAGGCTGCATACGAATTTAATCACTGTTCAACAATTCCAAATTATTGCTTATCCCTTAATTTCAAGAACCATAATTAATCGTAGATAATTATAATTGGGGAAAATTTAAAAAAAAATTGATGACACTTTTGCCGTACGTTTTTCAATCGATCGTTTCCTTTCTCGTCTTATTTTTCACGTAAGTGGGAGAACCTCTTCATTGGACTGACTATATTTAACTCTGCGAAAGTAAGGATCGGATTCACCGTTGTTATGTGTCATTGCAATTTTCACTTTGCACCAGTCAGCGTGCAAGCGTCTTTCGAGTTTGAATGCTAGGCACGTCCTCTTTGCGCGACCTGCAAGCCATTCGATAGCTTGTTCCCAACATTCCTTGTTAATCTTCAATCCGCAATATAATTCTTACGTATTCTGATACAGATCAATCCGGATGAGTGATACTTGATGATGTTTATTCATGAGTTTTGTTGGATCGTGGCATAGGGAATGCTAAGAAAATTCCACCTGATCCGAGTCGCATCATCTTGGAATTTTCGAGATCATCACGCTTCTTTACTTTAACGCAAAAGGAAAAAGATGAATAGTAGAGTAATTAAGTTATTTTAATTTTGACCGTAATTAAAGCAATTCTTCACGCTTGTTTGGTATGCGCGTGTATTCTCGCAATGAATTACGTCAGCAGCAACTCTGGATGGAAGAAAACGTTGCAAGAGCCGGTCGCATCGATTTCTTCGGTTATTTGCAATGGTGACTGAACCGATATTCGCCATCGCGACGACGAGATACTAACACGGGAGAGCGAACGCACGTACGTGCGTGTGTATGCGTGCGCTGCACATTGGGCGCTTACGTCATTCTCGCTATTCCTGTTCCAATCTATCTTCTGGCATATCCTGATAAACCGTTGCCTTTAAAATCTTAGGAGAGATCCTTGATCGTCCCTCCTGCTCTCTCGCTCTTTCTTGATTCGAATCTTTCGAGCGCCCTAGCGAGTGACCTTGACGACGCTCTACTGTCTGTTACAGATCCATAAATCTGTTACAGATCGCGACCTTGGTGCCGCGGCAATGCCAGGATACGCCCATATCGTATTAACGATAAATAACGATGAAACCGATGACTAGAATAAATGCTGCATTAGGCAGAGAGTTAATTTCATTGTCAACCACGGTGTTACTGGCTTAAATTTGTCTTATATCCATTTCTACCAATGTAGATTAATTTTAATCTCGGTTTAATCTACTTTTTATCTTTCTTTAATTTTTAGGACTAGAAAAAGACGGAAAATAAGTTAAACCGAGATTAAAATTAACCTGCATTAACAGAAATGGACATTTATCTGCTATACTTCAATTTTCTTTAACACATCAAGAAATTACATTCTCCCAAAATTCTATCATTTCTATGATTTTGCGTTTGCGTTTTTCCAAAGCGCGTTGCGTTGCCACAAAAATTATTTTATCACGCTAAAAACACATAAAAAGCTGAAAACTTATTTATATTTCCAAGATGCCTTGAACCTTCTGTAGATCGGGTCTTTTAGGTTTTAATCTTTAGTTTCTTATTTTCGGTTTTTACTTGTTTATAAATCGTTTTTTGTTCTTATTTTTATCATAAAGAAAGAAGTTGCTGTTATACAAATGTGTTCTAGAGTAATAACTATTTGCTGTCTTTCTTTTCTTTTCTTTTTTTCTAAAAGAAAAGGGTTACTTTTCGCGACATTTTATTTGCATGATTCATTTATTTGCGTTTTCTGTGGTATGTTTCTTGGGAGTTTATTACGGTTGTCCCGATGTCTTTGCAACATTTCGAGGTTTTTCTTCGAAATGAAAATATCGGCACTCTATTTGGCGCGAGAGGTGGAAGATAGCGTGGGACGCGTACGGACATTCAACTGCCCACGTAGCCGACCATAGCACAATCGGCTTGCGAAATGTCGGAGGTCTCGAAAATTCCGCTCTGCTAAGCCGCCGATTTTGGAGAAAGTGTCATTTGAGCAATTCTGGCAACCTTTAAGACAATTGCTTGAAATGAATCGAGTTGAAAATATTCGTCGAGAGAATGCATTTTACATAAATTTTATTTTATTTTTTATTTTGAAGTCAGCACAAATAGCATAAGCATTTTCCAAAAAATTTATTCCCTTTTTTAATAACCGCAAAAGAAAAAAGAGAATAGAGAAGTTACTTATTTTAAATCAAAGCTGTGAGAAGGTCAATGGCCAAAATATGAGTAAAATAAGGATGTTTAAAGTAGGCGTGGCGCCTACTGGCTAATCTTTTACATGCGTCAATTTTTTTCACGCACGAGTTCAAATGTGTCATACAATTCTTGTACCATACCATATTATTCCTCCATTTAATTCTTAATAAAATTGTTAATATAGACAGTGGCCAATTTGGGAAAAATATTGGAAGAGCAAGAAGCAAGTATTTTTTAAAAATAGTCTTTATATTACTTGAAGGGGGGGGGGTAGAAGCATACAGAATTATGTAGATTATGTACTTACATGTAAAACAAAGTGTAGGTACAAACAGAATATTTAATTCACGTACAAACCGAGAAAGAAACTTACATTATAATAATAAAAAGTTCGATGCATGATATTTTCATTACACATTATATAATACATTATATAATACATTATATAATACATTAAGATACGAATAATAGAAATCATTCACTTGTCTCATTAAAACATATTGGGAAGAGGAAGGAATAAATTTTGAAAATGTTGACAAGTTCTTATTGTCATAACCAGAAATTTGCGGCTATTAAACAATAAAAAAATCAAAATTATTAATTGGTGACATCCTCTCCTAATAATTTTATCGAGATAAAAAATACTCTGCTCCCTTAAAATCGACGCCTATAAATGTAGACATTTTTTTAGTAGACCTTTTACATGATATATTGATTTAATAAAAAAAAACAAGATAACACACATTACTTACCTTAATGAAATTTTTGAGTTTAAGCCTGTTTTCATTTCGTAAAACTTTTAATGTTTGAAATTATATTGGTTACTGAAACCAGCAGAGAAATCTCTAAATTTGAATCAATCAATTGCGATCTTGTTTTGTTTTTAATCAATTTCCTAACTGAAAATGCTTGTTGGCTGCGTTGAAACATCAGTGATCAGCGGTCAGTAATTATTGGTCCTTTCTGTTAGATCCCGAAATCTAGATCAATTATGTTGATGCATTAAAAAGAATTACTCAACTGTTGTGCAACTGTTGAGTCCGTTGAATGTACCCATTCATACGTTCTTCCGAAACGACATATACATATACAATAATTTTGGGCAATTTTTCTTAATTCCAGAATGTTTAGAATGATCGCCAGAAATGTCAGAATTATTTGAAACTGAGGGAAGCCCATCCAAATTTTATGTTTTTTCTACAAATCGGTTTTTGGTTAATACTTTTTGCAATAAGCTTACTTTTTTTATATTATCACTAAGATGCAACTTTTAATCATCCAATAGTCACTTTTGATGTATGCGACATAAGTTGATCATCCCAGATTTATCTAATAGGGATATCTAATTTACTCTCAATAGGTGAGTAAAAACATCGAACATTTCGACTGTACTTACAATTAGTCTTACTTATAATTGAAATGAAAGGCATTAGTTGACATCAAACTGACAATGTGATTGGTGAGCTGCGAGCCGACTTGGTTTTGTCAGACTATTAACCGCAGTGATTCACCAACTTATGAAATCGAAATTCGATTTCGAATTTACATTTTTGGAGTTAGTAAATCTCAACTCCACTCATAAGATGAAGAATTTATTGCGAAAAATATTACCTCAGCCAGGATGCGAACCTGGAACTCTCCCATTCCGTGCGGGTGTTATCCTGGCTGAAGTAATATTTTTCGCAATAAAGTCTTCATCTTATGAGTGGAGTTGAGATTTATTAACTTCAAAAATGTAAATCGAATTTCGATTTCCTAAGTTGGTGAATCACTGCGGTTAATACCCTAACAGCACTCCTGGGGACGTCCTCAGGAATGCTTGTGCTGTTAGGGTAGTCTGACAAAACCAAGTCGGCTCGCAGCTCACCAATCACATTGCCAGTTTGATGTCAACTAATGCTTTTCATTTGAATTTTAACTACTGGCGAAGAGAATGACCGTTGTTACAGTTATTTATAATTAGTCTTTTTCAGCAATAATAATAATTTTATTACAAAAATAGATAAGAAATAGATAAGAAAAACTTATCTTTTTATTGAAGATAATCAAAAATTTCTAAAAAATTAAATTTCTTAATAAAAATTAAATAATATAAAACTTAAGGTAAATATTTCTCTCCGGCTTACAATCCTACAATCAGTTGTACAAACTTATTACTGGAAAGAAATAAAAAAAGAAAAAAGAGAGAAGAATTTTATCTTTCGTAAGGAACAAGACGCAATTGTCATTTTTAAATAAAAAAAGAGGAAAAGATTCCAAATATATAATTTCAAAGATGAGAGAGAAAAGTGAACCTATAATATAAAATATATAAAATCATCTATTTTCTTTTCCTCCTTTTTTGACGTAAAAGGATTAGCATAAGCTAGCCACGAAGTCAGATGTGATTATAACGAGAGAATGGAAATTAAGAAGGTAAGAAGTAAACGGGTGCTCGACGAGGAATAGCGAATAATTACGCAACCGAGGTAACCGCGGGATAGTGTTGTTAATGCGCAGGATAATGAGGTGTATTGAGAACCAAAAGTATAAAGTGGCTTCCGTTTCTGAGCTTCCGTCACGCGGCGTAGCTCGCTGAAGAATCGTACATCACGTCTTGTGAATCCATCGGTCGTTGAGTCTATAGTTAAGAATAACTCTCGCTGCAGTAACGAACATAGACGTTTTGTCGCCCTGGAACTTGTCGTGTCGTGACATCCTCGCCAAATGATTTCTCGTCTCGTTTGTTCTCGATAATCCGATAATCTTTACATAACGCCACGATGCAATAAATAATAAAAAAAATACGAGTAAAAGAATACGGACGTTAATCGTTTGCACGATGTGGTCACTGAGCTCGTCAGTCTCGTTATTCTTTTATTGACTTCAACACTCGACGTGAATGGATGGTAACTCGGTGATTTCGATGCCCGGTCTAAGGATGTCACCATGGGTGCAAACATGACCGTTGACTTACTTTACTTGCTACCATCATCACTCTCGAATGTCATCATATCGTTCTCTCTAGTAGAAAAAAGTACGCACGCCATGCTAATTCGGATTCGGTACACACGACAATCGTCGCACGTGGAGAAAAGAGTTCAATTAGTTCGATCTTGAATAATAATGCTTTTTCTTTGTTTCTTCAACTCTCTTCTCTTGTGAATTATCTTGATAAACGACAAATATAATTTGTTTAAGGTGGATTCATCGTGGTGGGCCGTACCTAGCGGGAGTCCACCACAGGATTCTCAATTTTTTGATCATAGAAAGAGAATCTTACAAGTCGAAAAACTATTGCATTTATGTTATTTTAATAATAAAAGACCCAATATCCGATTATAGCAAAAAACGCTACAAAAATTTTTTTTATTTATTATTTTTTTAAAATTTATCCGGATATAGATTTTAAACTTGGCGGGATAATGGAAATCATAGAGGAGTGCAACGTTGAGAGTTGCACGCTCAGCACGTGTTATGTAATATGATCACATTTACTATTTGCAACTAAATATCTTTTTTGTCGATAACATGCGATTTTCTCGACGAAATAATGTTCAGCAGATCGAATTCTATATCATAACTCTTTTCCGATGATATCTGTTGCTTATAACCAATAATATTCACTAATAATCACCGTCATGAACATAACCCCTATGCAATCTTGTGTTAAATGTTGATTTTCATCGATTGATTACTCTTTATTTAGGCCGATGACCTACCTGAAGTTTTTAGTATTCATTTCTATCGCCTATCATATTTCTATCCCTGCATCCTATCAAAGTTTCAAATGAATCCTTCATAAGGGCTAAGTAGGTGAATTTACTTTAACGTACAAAAAACATATTTGATGAGAAATTTTGAGAAATAAATTGAGAAATAAAACTTAATCGCTTTACGTCGCGTTGTCGATTACTGATCTTGGTGTGTTTTTGCTCTTGCACGACGTTGGCACGTGACACTTGTTTAAATAGCTCGGGATTGTTCGGCCTTATCGTCAGAACGGCAAGTTACGGCATCGGCTAATCTAGGAATTCCTGTTGCACGCGCGGAAAGAAACGCATTATCGGCGCATTGTGTTGCGATGCGTACATGTCTCGCATTGTTGCGCAACGCGATGATGAATCAACGTATCGGCGGCGATCATTCACTGCGCCAGGAGACAGACGCGTGCTCAGCGCCGCGTTCGCAAATTGGCCAATTATCACGGTAAAAACCACGTTCTACTACCGGCCGGCACGCACACCGCTATCGGAATGATGCGCGCGCGACGCGGCGAAAATACTGCTTAGGTGAAGCGTTTAACTTACTCGCGGACGATAAATATATCTGCCAGTAAATTTCTTCCCTCCACCCTCCTGTCTCGCGTTTCTGCTCTATAAGCCGCGCGCGACACTGAAACTCGCAGGATCTCGTCGGCGTGATACTACGTGTGAGCAAGGAGGAATCGAGATCTTGCCGCCACGCTAACATGTTTATGCTCTATCGAAGGTGCTTATCCCCGCATAATCATGTGACGCTGATAAATGCGGATGTATAAATTACAAATTTCGTTTGCTTATATTTTACTGCGGTCATCGTCAGTGGTGTTATTACGCACTTGTAGATAATTAGGTACTGTAAAATTGATCTTCCTTATCTCTCAATATATGTAAACATTTATCATGCGATTTATGGTCGTGCAAATTTGAACTTGACAGCGTTGCAAAGGAGAAAATATTAGTTATCGCACACAAAATACATAGCGTAACATAAACCTAACATAAAATCGCTGGACCAATGCACATCTTATGTAAATCAATATAGCGACTTTTTTCTAGGTGCTTATTGGTGGCCAGTGGTCTTATGTTATGTTTATACTACGCTATGCATTTTGTGTGCGATAGCCCTTACAGTCGAAATTATGCTGCCGATGATAAAAAAGTAAAAGAAAGGTATAATTCTGTGTGAATTTTTACATACTTGTTCCTGTGAACTGTGCGCTGATTGGATTATCAATCAGGACTCGAATCTGGAATCCTGGCTGAGATGACATTTTTCCAATAAAAATTTTTTGCAATAAAATTCTTTACAGTTATTTGATAAGATACTTGTTAGCATCAAAATGTTAAATTGGTTATCGGTTTAAAATGTGAATTTACTATTCCAACAACGTGCTGTGTTTCATGACTGATTCACACAGAATTATATTGACACGAACACCTTGACTTTAATTGTAAGCCTTTTATTCATTTGATTTATTAATGTATGAATCTTAAAATGTTCAAAATATTTATAAAAATAATATAAAAATAATATATATATTTTTGTTGTCTTACCTCCCAAGATTATCTGATTATAAAATTATCTTATTATTGTCCTGGTTCCACGGAAAACGCGACTAAAGAGTAGTGTACTGGTATCTCATTTCGCATATGCACGGGCTCTAAAAGACATCAGTTGTAGCTGTTTGCAAGATGGTTTCGCAACAAACTCTTAGCTACTGGCGCAACTTTTGAAATCCGATCGAGCCGATCGCCACAGGTCGAACCTACCGACGCCAGCCGTTCGCAGGTCCCAGCAAGGCGGATGAGACGTGTCGTCGAAGGGAATACGAAATGAACGCGTTCCATCGCGAACCCGTTACTCACACCAGCAGGAATCGGCTTACACGAGCGCGTTTCGCAGGAATTCATCGTACTTTTATACAGGGCCGTAGGTTTAGATATTTTCCACTTCACGCATTCTTCGCGCGAGATAGAAAATAACAATTAGTCTAGCTTCTTCTTTGCTGTTGCATTATTTATATATGTATATTTGAAAGAGTGCGAAATTAAAGTTGCTCTGTCTGATATTAAACGCGCTAAATATAGATGAGAACGTCGACCTTTAACATGAAGTACCGCAAAATATGCTAATTATGATGATTAATAACGTTCGTTGTAAGACACAGGATAAAATATTAATAAAATGTACAAGCCCTCCCCTCTCCTCCGATTCATTTACAGTATCAAGGTAACTTTATCATTCAAGATGGTTACTTCGTTAAAGTTTTATTCGGAGGATAGTATTATGTTTGTATCATACGGTTTGTAATGGGCAATTAAAAATAAAAAAAATCTCTCTGAGTTGAGTACTCCAAGTACAGGAGTGAAATAATTAAGATCGTTTATTATGCAAAGGTATAATAAACGAATCTTTTAAGTTCATTGATCAATTATCGATGAAAGAATAAATAATTAATTATATTAATAAAGTATTGATATTAAGTATTGCAAACTGTATAATGGAAACTGGAAAAATATGGTATCTTCTATATTTTTTCTTGTCGCCGTTCGTGATCGTTATAACTTTTAATAATAATCATTAATATGTGAATACAGAAAAAAATCGGCTCCAATCAGATAATGTAGACTTTTTGTATCTAATTAATTTATAAGAATAATCGTGTCTCAAAATGGAGTAAGTATAATAATAATCGCTTCGTAATGATTAGGAAAAATATATAGGTTGAAGAGAATGGAAGTGATTCAACAAAGAAATCTTTAATTTGAATTGAATTTTTTACAATTATCCATTTATATGTGTGAGAATAAAGTTATTTGATGTACATATAAGGTACAGTTTACTCTGCGTGTGTGCGTATGTGTGTGAGAAATCAGAAGAAATATTATACTTTCTTCTTTTTTAAAATATTCATCCACTCTTGGCTTTGTTTTTCCGGTGCAAAACAGAGTGCAAAAAATGCTTGCCCTCGTTTAGAAATTAACCCATTCTTCGAGGCGTTCCATTTAGTCACGAAATCCACATTGTGCAGCATGTTGCAAATTTTAGGAAGCAGCCTTTTATCTTCGCACGACGAGTTATTCAGTCCGTTCATTAAAGCTTCATGGCAGCGCATAGATGTTTATTCATAACGCCAATTGTCCGTGTATATCGTGGGGACCGTGTGGAGGTTCTCGCACTCTCGAATCGGTCAAACCATGCGTAGAAGTGCGAGCGATAAATTAAACATAATGGTGTATACTTACGCGTGTATACCGCGGATTCTTCTCGCGACCCCCGCCTGCGAAACGCCTTGAGGCGTCCCGGGTTCACCGACACCATCGCGCTCACAGATCCTAGAGGTTACAGTGTCATTAAGATTAATTAAAATCCGCTTATTGTCATTAAAATTGTTCATAAATAATAAATAGAAGAAAATCAAAATAGCATTTAAAATACCAAATTTTTTCTCAAATTTATTCAGAGATTTAATTATTAATTAAATTATTCTGATTCCACTAGAAATTTGACTTTATTTGCTCGTTTTTAATGATATTGAATATCGAAATTCTTATTTTAAACAAAATTAAATACAACTTGAGATAAAAAATGGTTGAGAATCTTAATTTTTTTTTAATTATTTTAAAAAGTGGATTAGTTTTCTTTTCAATGTATGATAATTAAAAGCTTGATCAAAAGAAATTCTTAGGACAGCCCCTTGATGTTAGCTCTAAAATTTCATTCTTCTGTAAATTCTTTCAATGAAAGTACGAAATACAAACATGGTGACGTTCCTTCAGATTTGCAATGTGTAAGGATTTTTATGATATAGATATTTTTCTAACATCTCCCTAGATCCTATGAATTTTTTTTCTGCGGATCGACGTAACGATCCGTGGATATACAGCGCAATCTTTTGAGGCATCGAGCAGCGATCCATGAGACTCTCGGTAGATCTGACTTCCGTGAATCCGAGCAACGATCTGTTTATTACAAACAGTGATGATTCTGTCTGCAACCTTAGTCTTTTATTTACTGCTTTTTCAGTTCATACAAACTGTTATGTACTCATATTTATACATACAGTGGTTTGGCATTAGTTTTTATTTTTTACAACTTTGAAATGCATTCAGATCATTTCTCTCTTGCATTTTCTGGAAGAACTTAATATCAAACTGTCACTAATTATATTATGCATCACTGATAATTTGCTTCTCAGTTATTTTTATGCATTTATGTGGCAGAAGACTGGACCGTAACTTTAAATTACCTTGTGTAATATCATACTGATGAGAAAATTATACTCGATGCAAAGATGAATGTAGATTTCATAGCTGTAGTGTTCAAGCGAAACGGACTTCAGTTCGTATCTAATCATTATCTGGTTCAACCAGTATCGTTAACCCTTTCAGGAAGGATACTTGTTACCTTGAAGATAATATCAATGATTCTTTTAGAGCAGTTGCTGATAGCATTTGCCAAGAACGTTCTACCGTTCTAATTGTTAATACGTAGTTAATAACTTTCATAATTCGTTTTCTATGCTGTTGGTCTTATCGTATTCTTTATTCTACGATATCATCTTCTTTAAATTGTACACAGCGAATACAAATTAATTTAAGAAACAAAAATAACTGCGTGATTTAACATTTAAGGGACTAATTGGATTTTTCTAGAAATCCTGTTATTTTAATATCATTCTTTAACAATAATATTGATTCGAGAATGTTTTTGTGGTTTTTAATGCATTCATACTTTTTTAAATATACTAATCACAACGACTAATTGTTATTATCTTAAATTAAAGGTGCTACAATGTTATAGAATTTTTCAGATGGCCGAAGGGCTTGGAGTTCGGTAACCCGTTAACCTTCTAAATATACATGAAGCGTCGGGCCTACCTTTGCCAGATAACGCTAACTGACCTTTACCTACAGTATCGTCTATCCAGCGAGACACTTGAACCGCGGCTATCCGTGTCTAGCGTATACCTTGTATACAGACTTTCGTGTAAGCAACCGAAGATTGGTTCCAGGCGTTGAGCTTACTGACTTCGCGCACGTAGTGATTCTACCGCGGGGTCTAGTCTTGTCGTGGGAGTGCAACAGAGCGAGACGGAAATATCTCGAGCGGTTGCGTGAGAGCGCGAGAGAGAACAGGTGAGAGAATGAGCGCGAAAGAGAGAAGGAGGAAGAGGGCTAAGAGAGGGAGAGGACGTGTAAGCGACGAGAGAGGAGTTCTAGAAGGAAAAGGAGAGGAAGGGAGCACTCAGAAAGAGAGAGGCGAAACAACCGAGAGGACGATCGGCCAATGAGACACCAGGCTGGTGATGACGTCGTCGTTGTCTCACGTCCGAGTCTCACCAAAAGTCTTCTCTGGGTACCAGTTCGTCCGCGATCTCCCGGCTGGACGAGGGAGTCCTTACCACACCTCGTCTATCGTGTGATCGTTTTTTTTTTTTATTTCTTCCCTCGCACAGTGAAACACAAATTCAGCCAAGATTGCATCCTGGATACGCAGAAGGATTGAGGCGGAAGGAGGCTGCTGCTGTCAGCCATGGGGACGGGTAAGTCTTGGTGTTTGCGGAAACAATCCTCCTAAATGTTCCGTATTGTATCTGGGATACCGCGCCGACGTACAATTACTCTACTTTCCAATGGAGATCATTTTGCCGTATGGAACACTCCGACTCGGTCTTGAGAAACGTTTCGATCGACGGAAATTCGAAAGGACCGGGAAGTTCGGTGGGTTCGCCATAGCAGCGCGAACGTTGGGTTCAGTGATCCCTTTCGATACGTTTGATCGATGGCGGCTTGGTGGAGAGTTCAGTATGATAGGTTGAGCAGCATGATTGACTGCTACAGATCATGTTGCGGTTCCGCAGGTCGTCGATCGTCGAGACGCGACTTTGGCCTCTTCGACAGTCAAGGTCGAGATTATTCGCTAGTGTCTATCGACAGGAATCACTTCGGGATCATTCAAGGACACGATTAGAATGTTCGTGTCCGTTAAACTCTCAAACTCGTTCTTCATCGATTAATGTCGACTCACCATCCATTAATTTCGCCCTTATAATCTCGGAGCACGGATTAGCGCAATGTAACGATTGCGTATTTCCTGCTAAAACGGATGTTCATTCTCGATGTAACAAACACGTTATCGTCGGTATTATTTCCGATCAGTTCACATCGCGACCGACGAAAAATTGTCTTGTTCTTCTTATCAAGTCGATCGTTTTCGCCTCGAAGATCGTCGACTGACTCCTCGTACTTCTACGTACTTTCATCTTGCCGCTTTTAGAAACAGGATCTTCAAGTTCACTTTTACGAAGTAGCCAGTTGAAGAAATGGTGTCAACTAAAGAATACATTACACTTCGATGAAGGTTTCTTGTAAAATAATAAATTTACACGTAGTTCGTGTGGTTATCGACTTCCACTTCGAACATTTCGTGGAAACTATTGCACGCTTTTGTCACGAAATTAAACGTCTACTGGTATTACGTCAGGATGTACATCGAAACCGACCTTTAGCACATCCTTTAGGCAGATGGTGTCAAGGATGTGAGCGAGGTGTGTTGGCGGCTCGATCAGAAATTATGCGGTTGCCTGGGCGTAACGCAAATCAGATACCTGTTTTTCTTTTTTCTTTTTTACCGCGAAATAAATATATATTTCTTTCCAATACGTAGTCCGTTCATGGACGCTTTCGATCTTTTTACCTTTCACCCCGCGCGTTTTTATCCTGAAATCAATTTTCATAAAAAACTTCAACATATTGAGCAATTAAAAGCAGATAATATTTTTAGCCTTTCGTTCGTTTCATAAAATGGTTGAAAGTGATCGCATCATCGGATATCTGTATCATGTCGGTGTACGTAAGTACTTTAATCACTTTAGAAAGTGGCTGCAGACGACGATAATATACATATATGCAGACATTTGGTTAGTGGTCCACCTTAAAAAAGAAACAACGGATTTAACACTTACCCAGTTGATAAAAAATTTGCGATAGTTTTTTTATTCAATCGTATTTCCTGTAATTAATTAGTTTTCAGCAATTAAATTATCACATGACTAGTTAGCACGTGACTTAGGACGTGAGTTAGGACTAAACATGGGTGGAAAAGTCAGTATATAACTAAATTAGCATAACTTATTGTCAGTCTCTCTGCACTTTTTACAAGATTGCTACGTTGCGCAAATGAAAAATGACGTAAACATATAATACTAATAGAAACATGAGTGATCTGAAACTTGAACTGTAATTTTTTTGTTTCTCAGTGTCTCAGTACTTGCGTTTTCTTACAGTTTCTATTAGTCTGCTATCGCTTATATTAATCAGCTATGAAGCTCATCGACAGTAATCAAGTTCTCTCATTTTAATCGCATGCATCTACCTATAATAGATAAATATGTCAGGTGCAAAATATTAGATTGATATGAGAGATTAGCAGAAGATGTAGAAAACAGTTTATCGCATTTGATTCTTTGCATCTCAAGATGAGACGATACTCATTTCCTGCATCCTTTGTTAACGTTGTCTATTAACAAGCCGGTATTCATCGTTTAGCTTGCCAATAAACGTGTGCAGGTAGACGCGATTCTGAAAGCCAACCGTATTCACTTTTAAGGATTCACCTACTTAGCTCTTATGAAGGATTCACTTGAAACTTTGTTAGGATGCAGGGATAGGCGATAGAAATGAATGCTCAAAACTTCAGGGTAGGTCATCGACCTAAATAAAGAGCAATCGATGAAAATCAACATTTAACACGGGATTACATAGGGGTCATGTTCATGACGGTGGTCATTAGTGAATATTATTGGCGACAGATATCATCGGAAAAGTTATGATATAGAATTCGATTTGCTGAACATTATTTCGTCAAAAAAAAAAATCACACGTTATTGACCTTACAAAAAAGATATTCAGTTGCAAATAGTAAATGTGACCATATTACATAACACAAGATGCTGAGCAGATCCAGAAAAATTTTTTGTAGTATTTTTTGCTATAATCGGATATTGGGTCTTTTATTATCTAAACATTAATGCAATAGTTTTTCAACTAAGATTCTCTTTCTGTGATAAAAAAACTGAGAAATCTATGGCGAGTCCCAGCTAACAATAAGTACGGTCCGCCGCGGTGAATCCACCTTAAAGTTATCGCGCCACCAAAGTGTAGTGATTTCGAGCGGATACAAGTATTCTCTGTGACAAGACACAATCCGCGGCTCACAGATCCGGTTTTCATCGCGAGTGCATACCCGCCCCGAGACGATAAAGTCGTTCGTATAAAAAGGACCTTCATGACGCGAGAACTGAACGATCGGAGACAACTGAAGAAGAAAAGAAAACAGAGGGAAAGAAAAGCGGAGTCGTGAGGATACTATTCTGCGAGCGAGTAATATGACTTCAAGAATAAAATAAGGATAAAGTAAGGACAAGGATAAAATAAGGACGCGAGTGTATACCCGCAGAGCGATAGGATTAATTCTTTGGGTGATCCTCTAGGTGATCCTACGAGAAGGCGTCTTAAGCGCCATTACAATCGAAAGTAAACGCAAGTATCTATTTTTGGCTGTCTCAATCTGAAGTTAAGAAAAATCAACAAAAATGAAGAAAAATCGAAAATGTAAATACTTGAATATTTTTTATGATCTTGATTTAAATGATTAAAATATCCGACTGTACAAGAATGTTTCGCCGAGACATAACTGTGTATTGAGAGCGAGAGAGTTAATGATGACCTCATTCGATCTGCACCCACTGACGTGAAACGTGGGCTGCTCACATCATCTCACAGATGAATTCGTAACGAACGTTCGTTTTCTTCTTTCGCGCTTCTTTCTCTGTAGTTTGTTGTTCGATGAGAACTACTACTTTGCTTTGTTTCTAGGAAATCAACTTGATATTACGATATTACATCGTCATTACCATTGCGAGCGCAATGCACTCTTTATTACTTTGCCACAGCGATTTATTTAGTTCGATTTGAGCGAGCGTGACGTCGTCGCCGTTGGTTTAGATCGACAGTGAAAGGTTTGACATTACCGAGGTCGCGGTTGTGCGTAGAACCTGCAGTTTTGCCGATTACAATGGAAAACGTTGGAATTAGTGTGGTTTAGAGCAAATAGCTGCAATGGTCGATTGGCATGTATCACATTTAATGTTCTGCTGCGTTTGATGTAACAACAGGAAATAAATGATAAAGAAATACAAAAATGTAACGATGGTAATATTTTCAAGTAATAACTGCATAATTCGCAATAATTGGATAAGTGTAAATAATTAATTATTATTATTTATTATTATTAATTATAAAAAAGAAATTATTTTTTTTAAACAAATTTCGTGTTTTCGCAAAAAAGATTGTAAATATTTCTATGTAATGCAAGTATTTTATATAAATTTATCTGCCAATAATGTGATAAATTAATTTTTTTATTCGATTTCTCTTGTTTTTTTCTGTTGATGGATAATCAAATAACTGATTTTATTAACAGGGATCGAATTTCTAAAAAAGTTTGAAATGTTTTAATTTGAAGCAAATTGTTTCTAAATTAATTCATATAAAATAATATACGGAGTCTCTCTTCTCTGATATGCAATATTTTATTATTTTTATCTTTTGCTTTTTTTTATTAGTATATTTTTCCAGTATATTTTTTGCAGTTTTAGTGTTATTATATAATTATGTTGGTAATAAAGAAATTCTTTTAAAGAGTATCTATATAACACTATTAGATTAACTTAATTAGATTGATACCTATTGTAATGTAAACTTAAAAAATAGTAATATAAATTAATATATCATTTTAATATCAACTATCTTGTTTAATAAGACAATCCAAATGATATCGCGGATTATTTGAAGCACTAGTTATTTCAAATTATATGTATTACATTCGCTAACTTTCTAACTATTATGGTAAGTAAAAGCATTACTGTGAATTTCGCATAGCGTGTCCGACATTATTTCTTTCGTAATATGCTTATATTTAACATCTTATTCAATCTTTTCAAAGGAAGTACACTCCAAATATTAATCTTACCTTTCAATACTGTGTGTTATAAATCAAATATTAATACTTATCCATAAAAAAAGACGGATCTAAAATAAAACGGATCAATTGATAACAACAAATAGAACAACATAATAATTTCCCTGATGACGTTACGATTTGCCATAAAATGACTGAAAACTATTCATTCAGTAATACAACAGTGTTATAAAAAAATGAAACCGAGTTAAAGAAAATAAAATCATGTGTGGAAAATGTTATTGAAAATATGCCAAGAATGCATGTATTAAACATTAATCAACTTATTTTTATTGTGCACAAACATTGTAAAAACATTTCAGCGACAGCTAGTGACCCGGTTTGAACTTGGCGTTGACAATCAAACTGATTATGTAATAAAGTACGTATTGCACGCGAGGCCTAATTTAAACACGTTCTATCGGCTGTAACTGCCGCGCGTCCCTGCTGGAAATAATTAATAATCATAGCGCAGTCGTCCTCGACGATGTTTATTGTTAGTTATTTGTCTGCGGTGACTGTCGATCGGCCTTTCGTGGTATCGAGGCGATATGACACTTTCGTCGTTAGCGAAAGCGCGGTCTAGCATTACGATATCCTTATATCGTTCACTCCTTATTTCGCTTCAAGACTCGTCATTAACGTCTTTGTAAAAATTTTGTTAAATTTCTTTTAGATTTATAGTATAGTAATATTACATTAATTATACATTGATATATATTGTATGGTAAGATTAATCCCACAAAGTTCATCTACATTTACCATTTTAACATGTATATCTATAAAAGACAGACCAATTGTTAGACTTACGATTGTACTCCGCTGTATAGTAGAAAGGAATGAAAGAATAAAACAAAAAAATTTCACCCTCTTCTATATCGTCTTCACGAGGGGGAAAGAGAAGAACTACAAGGAAAGAATCAAGATAATAACAAGACATAGTCGCGCAAGCAAAGATTGCTAGTGAGCTATCGGAACAGTGCCTGAAGGGTGATACTTTGATCAACTCAATCCACAAGCCGCGGGCTTGATTCCAGCTTTCAGGTTAATTAAAGAGTTGCGGGAGGAGAACGGGTATAGAGCGGCATTCCGATTGGCGGAGATCTCATGGCATCCCCCTGATTTCCATACTGTGAAGACGTACAACGCAACGATTTCGCCAAGCGTTCCACAAGTTCCACGACCATTTTGAATAAATATCCAGCTCTCTTGTTTTCGTCATCAGATTTTCATTTATGATTGCGTAAGATGTCAATTTGATGGAAGTCTTTGTACACATCTTTGATGATGCTTAACTGAAGTTTAGAACACTCGAGCTCTTATTAATTAATATAAATAAGGATTTCTTTTGTTATTTTCCAAATACTTTTTTAAGGTACAACTTAGAAAAAATATTACAGAAATATCGTGTTGCATATCAAACTAGTGCAACCAGTGAAGAACAGATTTAATGAGTCAACAGAAAACAAAATTTAGTTCATGCATTGCAAAATAGGATGAATTTTCGTGTTTACGAACGAAGCCAAAACTTCGAAACGAAGCGATTTCTCATGACATGCGATTTTATTTTTGCCTTTCGTCCGAAAGGTCGGAAATCGGCGGTTTTCTCGCGCGAAACGATGGAGGATCTTGGGTGCGAGGGGTCTTGTACCCTCACCGAGAGTACCTTCGGCGAATCCCGCGATTGTTTCCATCGCGGCTGCATTCCCGGCGATCCAGAGCGGTCCCTCTGAGGTCAGCGGCGGCTGCCGCTCGTGTTGATCGGCACTCTGTGCACCGCGCTCGTCCTTTCTGTGAGACGAAGAAGAACGTGGGCAATATTGATGCCCATATAAATCCCGCTTACAGAGGCGCGTACTTTGTTACTCTAAATCGTACTAAGCGAACGCATGTGCGCGCGAATACGTACGCAAATTGCAGGTGGGAGATGAAGAGCGAAGGGGTTGCCATGGTCGTTACGGTTGATGGACCGGATGGTTGAGTAACCGCTCGAGTATCTCTCGATTATGAATAAAAGAAACAAGACGAAGCGACTGGGCGCGCACAAGTCAAGTAATTAATTGCAATTCGTGGAAGGGAAAAGTCGGATTTATTTACAGTACATCTTGAAGAATGTGCGTTACTTAGCGTAGCGTTCCACGAAGGGCGGGTGATTGTAATTAGCGCATCTCACTCGAAAATTCATGCCGGTGTACTTGCTGCACGGGAATTTAATCCGCGTATCTAGTTTTTACATTTTAATTCCGCTAGCTTTACTATCGTAAGAAGCACTAAAAGCGTGCACGCTCTCGGTAGAGTTCTAAGAGCCGGTTTCGCCGACGGTGATTAACTTTAACCTTGGTTTTAGCCGATTCCCTGGGTTCTCTTTCTAGAACTACAAAGATCTAGAAAGAGGCAATTCTCTGTATTTTCACAGTCTATTTAAATGTGTCGTCCGACTCTCACCTCCTATTGACATTGAACGCGCTCTTACATATTAAGCAAACAAGGCTTAGAATTACAAATATTAGCGGTAAATTTGCGGTGAAGAGGTGGGTCAGAAACCCACTTGAATCACGGTCGCGAGATTAAACGGAGGCAGTAAAAGCGGTTGCTAATGCGTAAAAATAACTTCTCTTCAGACAATGTTGATGCATGACGAGTGTAAAGCAAAGAAAAAGGCTTAATGAGTGAATAAAATGTAGAGACGATCAAAATTGCATTTAAGACAAGAAAATTATGTGCAGGATACGCGTAATTTAAAACATCAAAACATATCGGAGAAATGATCGAACGTTACTGGCGCGAATCGCTATTGCGGAGCAAGGACTTAAAAATGCGTGCTTGGAGAGAAAATTTACAATGTCATTATCATTGCTGATTTAATGCCAGACAACGCGATATTCGACGAAACTCAGCGGAACCATTGCGAATGAGAAAAGATGAGAAAGATCGCCATTTGCCGCATTCCGCGCGCGTCGAGAGTAAGAGATTATAATTAGGAAGAGACATTTCTGGAAAAAAAAGAAATCCACACAGTACGCATCACGTTTATCACGTGCATAGGCACACTCTCTGTTGTCTCACCCGCTTTCCTGCAGACTCTGTAGGCGTTATAAATAACATGTAACCGTGTATAGACACCGAAAACATTACGTCCTCCTTCGGCTCGGTCGACCATCATTTTTCCTCGACGTGCCGCTGAACCCTGGCTATATTAAAATTACGTTTCAGTTACGCTACCGTGTAATATATGTGCACGCGCGTAAAAGCGGTGGTGCGTACGTCTGGGATAGAATCCTGTACGGGGCGATGATGATTAACCGTGAGGTCGATCGGTTATGCCGGTGTCCACGTCAAGCCACGTGAAAGTGGCCGAGTCGTCCATTGCCGATTATAGGCATCCTCCGTTCCTGAAGAGACGACTCTCCTTTTCTCTCGCCTCTTTCTTCTCACTTCGCATCCGCGCGAGCACGGAAGAGAGAAAGGAAGAGCGCACGCATTCGCTACACATGCGTGCGTGCGTACGTGCGTGCGTGTATGCGTGAACATCGGTAATGTCGATCTTTCCTCTCTTCTCGTCCTTTCCTCCCCATTATTTTTCCGGTCACGAATGAGTACACCTCGCGACCTTCCATCTCGCATACCTGAGCAAATGCGCGCTTGCATCCGTCGCGTTGACGTGGCTGCGAGATGAACGTTAAATTAGGGTCGACCGCATCGTGACCACTGAATTGTCAATTATCAATTAAGATGATTCACGAACGTCATGCACAGATTTAAACGATCACGCTGGAAACTTGTTTTTTAATACACATGTAATGCGTGTGTTAATCACAGATTCGGTCCTCTTACTGTCTATGTTCACTCGCAGGACGTAATCTCGGAAAATATTATTAACTAAAAGTATCAAATTTATATATTGTAGAAGCTTTAGTTTCTAAGAATTGACCATTTCCATAGATGAAGAAAGATTCTGAGATCGTAGGAAAGATAGAGATAGATAAATAGACAAATAGATAGAGAGAGAGAGAGAGAGATAGGCCCAGGAAAATATTTTATCTCTGATTAGCTAGAAAAAACTCGATTTTGGCAAATTTTTTTACATATTTAAACGTTACACGTTCCTGCACGTGGTAACGCAAGTTTCGTTTCACGATTGGATCTGGGCGGGCAGTGCTCATGAGGAAAGCCATGACGGGAAAGAGAAGGAGCGGCGTGTATAAGCCACCGAGATACATTTTCCCTCGGCGGAAGCCATGTATTTCAAGCCCCTCTTTCTTTCTTTCTCTCTTTCCCTCGCATTTTCCGTGACGCGCGTCCTTCTCGCACCCGATTACTACACCGCCTCGGTCTTTCCACCTTGTGCTTCGCCGCCCAGAAGCGGAGTCTTCTTCGACCTCTCGCGGCCGCCAAGTTTGCAGGCGCCATTACTCTCTTCCCCTACCGTTGTGTCCTCCACTGCCACTCTTCCACACAGCAACGTTCCCCCTGCACCATCCCTCGTCCGCGTTCTTCACCTCTTCTACTTCTACTACTACTACTGCTACTACTACTAGTACTACTACTACTACTACTACTACTACTACTACGACTACGACTATGACTACTACTTCCAACGTTTCTTCTTCTTCTTCTTCTTCTTCTTCGTAGTTGTCGTAGTTTTCTTCTTATCTTGCTCGTCTCTACGAGTCAAGGACCGTTCTCAAGGAGGTCGCTCCTTTTAACCGAGCGTGTACTACACTCGCGGTCTTTGTCTCCGCGAATCGTCTTTACATAGAACACCACGAACTATGCATTCTTCGTCAAAATTACTCTCGAGATGATTTCGCTATGCAGCTCGCATAATTTTGCTCGGATCTATGTTTATTTTCTTCTGTGCATTGCCGCACAGAATAATTTCTTAGCATAGCATTAAAATACACGGAAAATTCGTTTCTATGTGTAAGATTAAAACACGATACGAGTTTCAGTTACGGCTCTATTTAACTGTACAAAATATTGCGCAATAATAATAGCTTGTGATACATTTTAATTGAGTTTATTCATCTATTTTTTAATACATGTACGTATATCAGTTATTAAGAAATGTAATTGATTTGATAAACGAACTCATAAAAAGGATAGATTTGTCAATTATAAGCATATGCGTGTGTGTGTATGTGTGTGTGTGTGTACAAGTATAGAAAAAAAGATCAATGATGGAAGCTTAATTTTAAAACAATTTTCAATGACCTCTTATCAGATAATTTGTCTAAAGATTGATCAGCAAACTTTGTGATCAGGAGGATAATTGGAGAATGATACTCGAAATTATATTGAATTTGAATACACACACACACACACACACACACACACACACACTTATTATTTTTATTTATTATTTGTTTGCAAAAATAAAAATATAATAAACCCCGAATGCCTACACCAAATCCATTCAATTTCCATCCGATGATATGTAGAGGGTTTAAGGACTAATGAGTTGATGAACAGGGCACTTGGATAAAATCGAGATGTGACGCACCAAGGTCTCTAATGATTACTACTGAACAGACAATCTTTTCATTTAATACCGCGCGATCTGTCAGTTTCTATGGTAAATTGATGTTTCTATCACTATATTAGCTACTATTTTATGACGAAGCTGCTTTTTCGCGTATCAATGTGCGTAAAATGTGCGAAATATGAGCATAATATTTTTGCGCACTTCCCTGCCGCGTGATTACCACTATTGGATTCGCGTTATAGCTCGAATGGTGCATATGTGATTTCATAATGTTTTTAAATAACAATAAATATATTCTCAATTTTGACCTCCAAAAGCTCAATACTTTTTAGACTACTTAATATTTATTAGAATCATGAATATAATTTTTTTTTTATATCATTAATTTAAAATATTTTATTATTGTAGTTCTAATTAAATATTCTAAGATTATAATATTGTAAGTTTTGACGGATGCTCGGACATTGCTATCGCGCCACAGTTTACATAGTCATTGTTTTTAAAAACATCGAAGAATATAAGAACCTTAGTATACCATGGAGACACAATCACAATATACAATCCATTAATAAACGACGGTCCTGCTCTTTTTCATTCCTTTAGTATACAATAATTTTCGTGCGAGGGAAGAAACAAAAATTTTTTATTCATGTCCCGAAATGTTGATAATTTAAACCTAAATATAAAAATCATGGAAAGTGGAGCTAAGGATGATTTGAACATTCTGCGAGGGAACAATCTCGTTTATCACTGCGCTTCATTATGATTAGTAATTGCATTATATTTCCGATGCTTCTGACCATATTCTCTTTCCTGCTTCCCTTCCAAGGGCAAAAATTTAGTCGTACATTCGTCATGCATCGGTGGGTAACCTTGATAGGTCCTGGACAGGTATGTACAACCTATGAAGAGAACGTTCGCTTCAGGGGAATGCGTCTTTGAGCGCAGTCGCGCATCGTTGCTCTAATTGGGCCTTAACCAAAGAACGCGTGTAGGGCGCACGGTTTAACGTGAGGAAACAACGCGCGCGCGCGCGCGCGCGATTCTGCGTGACACGTTGAATTAACGACAATTAATGTTAAATGCAGATTACTCGAATATCTTTCTCTATTTGTGCAACGTGATCTGTGAAGTGAGAAAAACAGAAAAAAAAAGGAAACATAGAATAGTTGCCCAGTCTAGTTCGCGAGTGTAGTATCAATCGCGTGGAATTAAATATAATTTCTCCTTACTGTAACTTACATTACAGCAGAAGACGTGCACAAGTAGTTGGTCTCACACCGTTATACAAAGTGTTGCAATTTCAGGAGAAACGGACTATCGTGGATATCGAAACAAATTAGCAGCAATTTATACTGGATATGCCAGATTAACACGAGGGATGCAACTAGCAATTTCAGTTTTCCAATGTACGAGAAACACTCGGAGATGACGGAAATTCCTCTCTCGTCTTGGGAAAGATACCCGACATCACTTCCCTCGAGCCACGGAGCCGTTGCTCATCAAGGGAGTTGGAGGAAGAGGCTCGGCATTGCGTAACGCATTATAAGCACGCTCTTCCGTTCGTGTAGATTTATGCGAATTCCGCGACTAGTCGATCGACGACGGATTTTATATCACTGTCGGTGCAGTTGATGATGATTACAAAAAATTGCGTAATTTATCTCAAGTACGCGCGATGCGCGCAGCATTTGCATAAGACCGATTAATAAGACTCGGTATTACTAACGCGTTGCATATTATTCACAAATCAAGTTTATCCGAGTCATCGCGTGATGATGTGTGTACGCACGCAGTGCATTGTGGAAACGGTAAAACGGCGATTTCCGCGACGGCGAGGTGTGATAATGACGAAAATAAATAAACGTATTTGCATTCGAATGACTCACGGATGGTCACGGATGATTAATCATTATTCCGATGACTGCCTAACTGTAAATATCTGTCTATCTACGATTTGAGAAATTTTTGCAATTATTCAAATTTTATGCGACCATGCAAATGTGCAGCAATTTTCCAAAGCGGCATTGCCTATAGCTACTTCCCATTAAGACTAAAATATTCAGTCATTGAAGCAATCATTAAGTGAAAGTAGATTCAAAAGATGAATTTATTTAAACGATCTTAAATTCCATTTAAAGTCAGCAATTAACTCTACGTTCGTAACACGTTAACGATTGAAGAGGGGGAAAAAGGGAGAGAAAGAAAGAGAGAGAGAGAGAAAACACATTTTTAAAATATGCAAGACAAAACGTGAAGTGAATCATAAGAATCTAAACGTTTCCCATCGTTATTTGCCAACGGGGCAAAATCTCCGTAAAAATATCGTGGGTAAAATCACGGGGGCAACTCCGGCTTCCGGATCGGTCGTGCACGCGTCTATTAATCGCGTGATATTAATTATCGTGCTCTCTCTCCTAGCGATAAATGTGATGCGACGTACGATCGTGTAAGTACGAGATAACTCGCGATTCGCGACGTGTAACGCCACGGTGTAATTCCTCGCGATAATATTTTCACGCGTCTCTCCGAACGTGCACTCGCACGCAGGAGGGACTTCTCCTCTCGACCTTCCACCCCTTAACGGTTACGACGCAATTATTTCAGCCTCGAGATGACGGTGTCGGAGAGGGCTACGGCGCAAATTGCTTTTCGAGTATTTTCCGGAGTTCCAAGACGCCGTGGCGAGCGGTACGACACTACGCGTATTCCCCATTACACGGATAATTTGATTATTGTTTCATTGACTGCAGCCGTCACGCTTCTGCCGATAATGATTGTCGGTGACGGTCGCGAAGGCAGGCGACGACGATTCCTTCCGCTAGCCTTGTCTACCATCGGTTCTATGACTCATTGTCAGACTCGTGAGACTCGACATTGTAAAAGGCCGCAACCGCTGCAAATGAAAATCCACGGAAATGTCTTTTTTAAAAATAATATCTGCCGGTTTTGAGTGAGCACAAAACAGAGATTCTCTTTATGTTCGTTTTGTATCATGAATATATTCATTGGCCGACACCTACGCTACGGTGTCTTTTATAATGCCGTAGACCTTGGAGCATTTTTCAGCAAAAGTAATCAAGAGGATTGTACTTTATAGCTTTTCTTGTGCTGACTCTTGAATTATACATCTTCGGTCAAACTTCACACCTTCGCTAATTTTGATTATTTCTCATATTTAGCGTTTTCCAGTAAGCATACGTCGATATATGTCGAAATGATGTCGAATCGACATAGAAACCGTCAAATCGACATTGATATTAATACAAATATGATTTATTTTATGAAATTATAGTGATTGGTCCCATTGCCTCCACGCGCGCGAGTCAACTATTCTCTTGCTCATCGCCCCAAGCCGAGCTTGTGCGTATGTAGAAGGATGTACTTATAGTATTTCTTCTTCTTGTATCAAGATTTAGCTGCTGGCGGAACAAGTACATCCTGGTTATAAAGTTAGATTACATCCTAATTTCCACTATCTGCATAACGCCTAACGACATAGCGGGACAATGTAAGGTTCAACTTTGTAGAGGATATGACGAACGACGTCTTCACTTCATCCACTTCGTCTTCGTGCGGGATGGCTAATAATTTTCGTATCAAACGACAGGATAGACAGAGAAAGAGAGAGTATATTCATCATTAAGAGAGTATATCCGTCGCTGCTGTCACAATTATATCGCATTACAAGAAAGAAGAATCACGTTCTTATGGCCCTCGCACACTGAACGATGAGCGACATCCAATGAGAGCTCTGCTTTTCCGAACGTCACTCCCTTCACGAGGCTCATATACTTGCCCAAGTTTCTGGTTTCATCGCACGCGATTGCGTGTGAAAACAACATAAATATAGAGAACATCTGAACATCTCCTGAATAACATAACTTCTGCGTAATACGTTTACAAGATGTGTGCGGTGTGTGCGATACAAGATTTAAATAAATTTCAAGACCATGAATTCTTCTTATTATTTAATTAGATCATTCTATTGATCATTCTATTAATTTTTACGTCAATTTGCGTCAATTGCGTCATTATCGCTCATCGCTAATCGCGTTCAGTGTATGTACGAAGGCCATTACGAGCTAAATCGCGAAAATCGGTGAGAAAGATAAAATTAATAGCTCGTACGTGTGCTTTACCCGGTATGTAGCGAGAGGGAAGGAGGGAACAAAAGTGTAACAGCTGCCGATATAGCGTCTCACCGATATACAAATATTCCGAGGCTGAGGAAAAATGGCTTACGATATATGCCGTTAAAACGGTGAATTTTCGCAACTGCGGCAATCAATTTGCCGACTCGTCACAATGGGCAACACGTGTTAGACGGCGCGCTGCAAGATTGCTGTAATTTACCGTTTTGCGCCAGTCATCTAGGCGTGTATACGCGTTTCTTCTAAACCAATAATAACGCGGTATTTCCGTGCCAGCCATGTATGTCTAAGTACCTCATCGTTCGATAATACAAACGATCCTCTGGCACGACGTTCGTTTCTCGCGTATTTCCTTGATCGCATCGCCGTTGTTCCGTGACTCACGTTCCCTTTTAGCTATCGCATAGGTGTTCGTAATAATGCTGCATTTGTGTAATCAGTACAAGAGAGTATAATAGTTATTGCCATAAACCACGAGATAATCTTGTTTCGACCTGAGTCACGTCAAAGCAGCAAATTGAGTTTAACGTCGTATGAATGAAATGTGAATATATCTTACTCAATTGAATCTTGATGATGACTTGCTAATTAATATAATGAAATTGTTACAATGAAAGCGTTGTACTAATGAGTATCTCAATGATACTTTTGATTTCGATGGAATGTCGTTGCGTTGAATACATTTCTTTTTTATGTAGTTTTACGGCATTAAAATTCTTCTTCCTCTTTTTCTTCTTAATAGTGGATTTCCGATTATGGTTTATCTAAGCTCTAATTCGACCCGCTATAGAGATTATAATGTTTTATAGATTCCAAAGTGTATTCCAACTTGTAAAAAATTAAAGATGACAGCATTTACAACATTTATAATGGGAACTCGACTGAGAGAGAATTTAAAAGTTATTATATAACAGGCACTGATTACATCCTGCATGTCTCATGCGTGACGGTAAAATCACAACGATCGATTACGCCAGTCCCGCTTATGCGAGCCTTAACTGGACATCGTGCGTCACCCGGTGAGTTCAATGCTTGCAACAGATCGTGCGAGCAACCTCGTAGCTCCGATCGTACTCCTGTCACCGGTCTTCCCATGTTTAGGGAGAACACCCGTTAGCACGTTGCGTGGCACGTATGTGAGCGAAGAGAAATTTCTGCGATGGATCGATAGACTGTTTGATGTAAATGAGTTCTAAATTCCGTATACCTTTTTCGCACGCTTTCTGCAAATGTGCCGTTTCTAAAACTTTTATTTCGAATTATTCTTAAGAAAGTTTTTTTCCGGCAAGGTTTTCTGCAACATTTTCTAATTCGATAAAATTTATATATTTTTTAAAAAAGATTTTATACAGGGTCCGGCAATGAAGTATGGTGTTTTTGAAAAAATTGACACACTTTCATTTTTAAACATACATCAATATTTATTATTTTAATACATGAGTGGAATGATGCCATTTAAGTAACATAACATAGAATACATACAATTACAATACATACAATTTCGTTGCATGGAGATATGGAATGGCCACCTCGGTCACCAGACCTTTCATGTTGTGACTACTTTTTATGGGGCTACTTAAAATCCAAAGTTTACATAGACAAACCGCGAACTCTTGAGGCTCTTTCAGAAAGCATAGCGCACGAAATTGAAAGGATTCCTCGTGCCATGCTCGAAAGGAGTATGGACGATTTTGCAATCCGTCTCCAAGAATGCTTCGACAAGAATGGACGCCACCTAACTGATGTAATTTTTCGCACCTGACTATGTTATGTTACTTAAATGGCATCATTCCACTCATGTATTAAAATAATAAATATTGATGTATGTTTAAAAATGAAAGTGTGTCAATTTTTTCAAAAACACCATACTTCATTGCCGGACCCTATACACATTATACATATTAAATTATTGGGAGTAATTATTACAAATTTCGACTTGGAGAATGTAGGACGATAAAATCCGTACATGCAGACATAGCGTCGATTAATCATATGTATACGTCCGTTACATACTCCAAGCTCAGCGATTCCCACACAAACTAGGATGATCCGTTTGCAGTCCACATAGTTTGTGGGATTTTAGCACATAGAGAACAAATTGTTGTAGCTAATATAGCGATAGAAATGTCAATTATCATAGAAACTGACAGATCGCGCGGTATTAAATGAAGAGATTGTCTGTTCAGTACAGTAGTAATCATTAGAGACCTTGGTGTGCCACATCTCGATTTTATCCAAGTGCTCTGTTCATCGACTCTTTAGTCCTTAAAATCCTCTACATCATTGGATGGAGATTGGGTGGTGTAGGCACTCGGGGTTTATTATATTTTTATTTTTGCAAACAACAAATAATAAATAAAACAAGTGTGCGTGCGTGCGTGCGTGCGTGCGTGTGTGTGCGTGTGTGTGTGTGTCCTGATTTCTCTAATATTTTTTGCGTTACACACATAAAATTGTAATTCGAATTTTAATTATTCTAAATATAGATAATTTAAAGTGACTTTATGATAAACTTCCAATTGCAAAAAATATAACAAAACGATAGATAATATGTAACATTGCAAACTATCAGTAAAATTATTTCAAAATAGTAGTGTCAACATAGTTTTTATGTATTTTTTACGTTCTATGTATATTAAATTTTTGCTTTCAGCGATTTTTTTTTAAAGTGTGATATAGCAAACCTTCAGAAGAGCCTGATTACAAGCACTAGTATATTGTGTATTGTATATTTCTATGGTAATGTGTAATGTAATGTTTTTCTGTTTTTCAAATGTAATTAAATAAAACAAACGACTTTTCTTATCAAATATTCAATTCTTGTTTTTAAGCCGGATTTACAATAGCTGTAGTGTCTTAAGTCACATAAGAAACTGACCAATCACAATCAATTATTTGCTTCATATTCAATTGTGATTGATCAATTTCTTACAGTTTAAGACTTACTACATTTATTGTAGATTCGGCCTTAGAAAAAAGTTTGCAAAGTCTGTAAAGTACAGAATTCTTTCAGCGGCCTAGTAATCTTCTTTCTGAACTATGTTTATACGATCTTATGCTATTAAATTTCTCTGTCTAAAATTATAATATATTAATGTGATAATACATAAAGTATATAGAATTTTTTGCAATGATAACAATGGTCTAATGAGTAATCAACAACATTCGATGAATGTAAGGTCTGCAGCATAGATTTTGTAACAACAAGCATTGGAAACTTTTTTTTAAGAAATGAAAAAACAAGATGTTTTATTTTGAAACTTCTTTATATAAAAATTTGTAACAGCCTTTTTATTTTCAATTGCACAGCAATTCATAACAAAATATTTGTGTCTCATCTTTATATCTTCCCATCTCATATTGCATTTGAATGAAAAATATTACTTATAAAATGAATTTGCACTTAAAATCAAAGTTAAGAATGGTTAAAAATTCCAAACCAAGTTAAGTTTGGAATTATCCGTGCAGAAACGAAAGCCTTCTAATAAATCTTTGATCTACCGCATCCAATAATACAAACTTTATTTCGGTTGTAAAAGCAACCGATAAAAAATCAGCCTTGTATTAACTAATTTAAAATAAAGAAGAAAAAGAATGCTCACATCGAAAACACATTCATGTTCTTTTTAATTTTCATATTATTAATCCTGTTGTTTACATAGACTAAAAGTTTATTGTTTACTGTTTATTTGTTATATAATACAAATTATTGAAATCTCGTAGATGACTCATTGACTCATTTGGGGATTGGAACACAGTGTTTATTTCCATGGGGCGAACCAGGATTTAGAAATAATTTTAACATTAGTCTAAAGTATCATAATTACACTGCTTTTTCGAATATGTATAATAAAATAATTTTGAATGTCCCTTTTTTGAATATCCCTTTACTTACAATTATGATTTTAGTAAAAAAAATATTTATTTTTTTCAACTTTAATTTTAATTTCAATCTTAAATATAAAAATATATCAAAAGATATCTGTACTAGAGAATCAACAAAAAGGAGTTCATCTTTATGTTATTTAAACATAATGCGATACTTTCATCACATCTTGATATTTTTGGTTTCTAAATAATAAGCAAGCAAAGTGCAAATTACAAAACAAAACATCACAAAAAATTACATCTTATCAGTATAGGTAATAAATACAAGTTCTTAATCTTCAGCTTGTTTCATACCGTCGCTACAAAACGCTAACGATTCACGACTCATTTGACAACCGTCAGGTTTGTTTTAAAAAATAGAAGAATCCTCTTGAACATAATTTTGAATCTATTAAAACTTATATATTGAAACGAAATAGAAATTTAACCGAAATTATAAAAAGTGCTCGACATGCATATGACTTCTTATATGCAACAGTCGTTAATTCATCGTGCACGAGAATGAGAGAATGAGTGTAAGAATGTGTTAAAGTGTGGGGAAAGTCGTTGAATAAAGTCAATCCGATCAATCGTTTTCTAGTTAGGCATACTTTACTCTATTAGGTGTACAACTTAGTTCGGTCCGTTTTCAAAAGATGGCTCTAGGTACTATAAATGGTTGACGGCGACAGCTGATTTTTGCTGTATCGTGAAGTGTCAACATCTGTCAACCAAATATTGTTTACAAGCCTTTGAGTTTTGCACAACAAGTTTAATTTTTACTGCGTTGAAAATGTCGAGTTTCGTTCCAAATAAGCACCATTTGCGGGAAGTTTTGATTTTCTGTTTCAATTGGAAGAAAAGTGCAGCTGAAGCGCATCGAATGCTTGTGGAAGTGTATGGTGAATCTGCACCATCGGATAAATCTTGCAGAGAATGGTTTCGACGATTTAAAAGTGGTGATTTTAGTGTTGAAGACAAAGAGCATTCGGGTCAACCGAAAAAGTTAGAAGATGAAGAATTAGAAACATTACTCGATCAAGATTCGTGTCAAACGCAAAAAGAGCTCGCAAAAACATTGGAAGTTACTCAACAAAAGCTATTTCGAAACGACTTAAAGCTGCGGGATACATCCAAAAGCAAGGAAATTGCAAAAAAACGGACCGAATTAAGTTGTACACCCAATATAATAACTGCTTTATTACATATTATACAAAAAAAATGCTTCAGGATTTTCGATTCAATTTTTGATAATGTTATGTAATTAATGAGCGATCTTTGAAAGAAACACCTTAATATATAATATATTATGTATATAAATTTATATAATATATTATGTATATAAATTATTTATAATTTAGCCATTATATTTTAGTTTTTTCACAGTTCCATATTACTAAATCATAATTCTTATATTGTAAAAAATTTATCTTAATTTTAGGAAGATTTGAATTAAACGGAACTTGTACACTTAAAAGAATTATCTAAAGATACGTAGTTACGTAGCATCGTGATTATAACGAAGCGCGTGTCTACCCAGGGTAGAAATTAATTATCCCGCGAAAACATGTGCCGTTACGCGCAATATAACGCGAATCTTTTAACGAGGTTGGCGAAGCGAAAAACCTTGGCTGTTGGTCGCACGATTCGCGCGGATATGGCGTTATATGGATGCAGTCATCGGATCCTTGCTTTTCCGCCTCTGCTTCCCGCGTCATACGTCTCTCTCGCTGAGACTTTTCACTGCTCAAAGAGTAGAGAAACTATTAATGCGAAACTCTTTTCTGCGAAAGAAAGTATATTGTTTATGAGAAGTTAATTTAAACACGAATAAAATAATGAAAGTTTTTTAAATAAATATAACATCATCCATACATTAGTCAACATAAATTTATAACTCTTTTTAATGCGGTGTTCCAGGATTTAACAGAGAAAGAGAGAGAGAGAGAGAGAGAGAGAGAGAGAGAGAGAGAGAGAGAGAGAGAAGAAGAAGTCAAATATATTTTTATTGGTTTAGTATTAGTATTATTGGTTATGCTATAGATATAAAAACTTACAATTAGAGATAACAACTTTGCTAAGAATAAATCAAGTCTTATTTTTTAAAAAGTATGTAAAAGAATGCAAGATGGCGGATACTCGAATGCAGTTCACGATTGTAACCTCGATAGCGAGAAGCGGTAATCCGTTACATCCAGCAATACATCTCCATACGGTACACGGCAATTTTGTCACGAACCGTTAGAAAATCGGTGCGAAGGTGTCTTTAAGTCGTGCGGGCGTTCTTTTTAATCGCTGACACACTAATTTACCGCGGTGGATTGTTAGGATAGTAACTTTGCCTCGTCCGCGATCTCTCTCTTCCATTGATTCATGATGTGTAATCGCTAAAAGATTTCTCAGTTGCGATTAATTTATCGGGGACTCTCTCAACGGTATCGAACAAACAGACCTTTCCTTTGACAAACGAGATGCATGTGTGCAATTGGAGGCCATGCAAATCGCAATCACATATATATGATTTTAGGGGTAAATATCGGTGATTTACATACAAATACATGGATTAATAAAAATATAAAGATATGTATAAAAATATAAAAAATAAAAAATATATATTATTATAATTAATCCTAAATTGTTCTTTGTGTAAGTAAAACGGCCAACAGTATTTTCAACATAACTCCTGAAATAAGCGTTTCCGCACTTATCCATAATTATCCATAATAACATTTTTTCATCCTTTAGGTGTGAGGAATATCTCCTTAAATTTTTGACATACCTTTTTAGAACATCTTGTGTATATATATACTTAATATATGGAATATGTACTGGCTATCTAATAAGTTTAATTCTTATATTTTTTTTCATTCACAAATGAAATTGAATTCTTTTTTTCGCTTCAACTCCTGACAATTCGGTAGTCTCCATGATATCTCATCTCTCTTGTGTTTTATTCTCATATTTCACGTGGCTTGTAACTCGACTCTACTTCCTACATTCATGAACGTGGAAAATGGCTACGTTGTAACAAGCTTTTTACTGTTAGACGCCGCGTTTTATGATCGGAAGCTGTTGCAAATCGGCAAATCGTACTTGTAAATAAGCAACCGAGAAAAATATAAAATATAACGGCTTCGCGCGTGAGCATCGTTATTGAGCGGTAACTTCGGGACGAACGTCGGCGTGCTTACACGAGGATTCTCTCACCATGTGCGTGATGCCGAAGTTCAGCGAAACATGATTATAATTTAACGCGTCAAATAAATCGAGGCGTTTACTATATACTTAGTAGCAGCTATTGTCAATTAGAAACATTAAACGATGCTATCGTGCTACTCCGCGAAGTTAATTACCATGTCGTTGGTCAATGCATCTATCATTATTTTTCTGCGTCGGATAGACAAAGATGCTACTGGATGATGAGCTAATATCGTCTCGTATTTTTCTATAGTAAACAGAAGCAATGCACAGTATAATTTTTCACACGTTACCGACTTGGACAAAAGATAATGGGATATTTTGGCAAGAGTTAGTCATCTAACATTATCTTTCAACCAAGGTTATCCTCTCTGCATTAATTTACTTGAAATAACATCGCAAGCATGTTACTTGCGATCAATGTTTTTAATACAAATGTTTCTTATATTTTGCACATAGATGGGTGTGCTACCGATTGTGTTTAAAGATATATTTAATGTTGTGTAAATTGCAATCGGACAACTACAAAAGCGTGAGTCATACTTATTTAAGGCTAATTAAAAGCTTATTAATTGCGAACGTAATCCTGTTATAGCAATTATCTTCAACTTGATGATATTCAGAGATGATTATTTTTATTAGAACTTTATATCCCAGCACTATTGTTTACTACACCCTCTGTCCAAAAAGAAACCGAACATTTTAAAAATATATAAAAAACCAGTGGCGCCATATGTTGTATCTTTTGCACATCGAAAGCGCCATATTCCATCTTCTTTGTATTGTGTGAAATTTTCATGACACTTTTCATCTATTAGAAGCCGAATTATAGCGCTAGGAGTGATAGTGTGTTTTAATTGGTGATTCTCAAATAAGTTTCAAACAAAGAGCTGCGATTGACTTTTGTGTTAAACTTGGGAAATCTTTTACCAAAACGTATCAAATCCTTTGCAAAAGCTTTTTGAAGCGTTTGTCACTGGTTTTTTTTTATTTTTAAAATATTCGGTTTCTTTTTGGACAGAGGGTGTAGGTATACTTATTGCGAGCGCCATGCACATATGTTGAAATCGATTCGGCGGTCAAACGAGACCGACACCAGTCTTGTACTGTGTATTTGTAAAGTAACCCAAAGAACTTTCACTTCACTGCAGAATAATTCTGTCTCGCTTCGCGCGTCGCTCTCTTGTTGCTCTGCAGTGGGCGTAAGTTTTAGGACTAAATCGCCGTCTGCTTTGTACTTTGTTGATTCATGCCGGATGTTGCTTCAAGTAAGCGCGATCAACGTTCGATCGTGGCTAGAATTCGGATTTCCTAATAGGATGCGGTAGCACAGGTCGAGACTGCCTGATTCTTCTTCTTGCGAGATGTCAAATGATATTACCTGATCACATTTGTCTCTAATATTCACCTATCCACTTAGAATAGAAGTTATCTTCAGAAAAGCTGCTGGTAAAAATAATTGTGGAGATTTTTCTTTTAATATTGTAAAATTACTTTTTTTAAAGCGCGATAACAGATCATTATAATTTTTAAAAATTATATTAAGCCATTTATGCGTATATCATATAGGTGAATTCATATCTGAATTAGAAATAGTAAAAGTAAAGTTAATTAAAAAATTATTTTATTTTAATATTGATTATTTTCAACATTATTTTTAACATTAGCAGAACGAGAAGTTTTATATTAATAAGAATTTATTGATATCTAGTTGTGTTATTTTATTGAAATTTGTCGAGTATTATTGCTTCCGTAATGTACATTATTGTAGAAATTGTAATTGCCAATATCATATCGTCGTGTATCTTGAAATGAAGATTTATTCGAAATAGTCAGCGCATAATAGCGATCAAAGGGTAATACATAATGCTTGGATTGCATCGGAGTTGATAGATCATATGATGTAAAGACCTCTCCATAAAGTATTTGCTGCTTTATGTCAAAGTTTAAACGTTGCCTATCTAATTCATTATTCTGATCATTTTATCGGCAATAATGCATGGTAAAATTGTATTTTAATGCTCGTTCGAGGGACGTCGTCTATCATTTGACGCAATTGTCGACTGTCTGCACTACCTAAACTTCTTTCATGTGTTCAAGGATCGTTATGAAATGAAGATAATCGGTGTATGGCAAGTGTTACGAGAATGTGTGTGTACGTGTATGAGTGTGTGAAACAACGGAAATGAACTTGTGATTTTGTATCTTGGATATTTCTGTGAAGACAACTTTAATAAGAAATCTGTTGCAATTTTACATCGGTAGGCGTATAAGAAGCATAAGTTCTCAAACATGCTCTGGACATCTTCAAATTCTGATACAAAAATAATAGAAAGTTCTCAATTATATTCATACACAAATTTTATTATTTGATATTAATATATTGTTATATGTTTTTCTCAGTTTTGGATTATTATATGTATTATATATGTAGCGCAATCAAAGTATCTATGACTGTCGATATATTTGTGATGGAATAATTATTGTTTTGCAGCCTTCGCCTTCGTTTTCTTCGATTTATGTACCTTGATTTTGCAAGTACTCTTTTGGTTTTTTTCCTAGATAACTTGGGCTCCACAAAATTATTAACTTCCTTCTGCTTTATTTTTGTCTGCGACTTAGCCTTTTTTTTAACAGGGGTATTGTTCTCTTCCATCTTGGTTTTACGCTTTAATACATATAAGATAATATTTAATATGTATATAGCGAATCTCCAAAAAGTCTGTTTTGTATATATATATGTGTGTGTGTGTGTGTGTGTGTGTGTGTGTGTGTGTATATATATAAACACACACACACGCACACACACATCGTACAGTACATACTTTCACAAACATTTTATCATATCTTGCACAATATCGACCCTTTAAATTCAAAACTTCTATAATAAGATAGTTTGTAGTCAAAGTTATTCAATTAAGCTCTTTTTTAGACAATATTCATAATTAATGTCAAATTTTAAAACCAAATATTTATTATGCTTATATAGTATTTTTGCGTTACAGCACAAAATTGTAATTAGAATTTTAATTATTCTGAATATAGATCATTTATAGTGACTTTATAAAAAGTGTAATATAGCAAACCTTTAGAAGAGTCCGATTACGAGCGCGAGGTCTTTTCCAATTTAAAGGTAGATTTGTTGGCAATGGAATTTGGGTAGTACTCCTGTTGCGAATTTCACGATGTAAATAAAATAACATTTTATATTTATATATATGTATGTAATTTATTATATATATATATTTTATATATATATTTTATATATATACATACATATATATGCACGAATACTTATAATAATATCAGCAGATTATTTAATTTTAGTGTAAATACCGTTTTTCTATCTCGACATCCTGTTGTTGTTGTATAAATTTCTCAAAAATATTATTATCAATACTCTCCTCTGTTCCTCGCCATTTCACAGAACCGTTGTGGTCTGCTATATGTGAATATAATTCTCGATAATTATTCACAATTAATGTTTTTATAATTGTCGAAAAACTGTTATTATCGTATAACAATATCAGCAGATTATTTGATTTCAGTGTAAATACCGTTCATCTATATTGTCGTTTTGTTGCTGCTATCTGAATTTCTCAAAAATATCATTATCAATACTCTTTCTCTTTCTCACCATTTCACAGAACTGTCGTGTTTTGCTATAGGTATGTGAATATAATTCTTGATAATTATTCACAATTAATGTGTTTATAATTGTCATAAAACTGTTATTATTGTATAATAATATCAGCAGATTATTCGATTTCAGTGTAAATACCGTTCTTCTATCTCGACGTCTTGTAGTTGCTGTATGATCTTCTAAAAAATATCACTATCAATACTCTCTCTGTTTCTCGTCATTTCACAGAACCGTTGTGTTCTGCTATATAATATAATAATATAAATACATATATTAGTGAATATAATATAATTCTCGATATATATATAATTCTCGATCGTTATTCACAATTCATGTTTTTTAATTGTCAAAAAACTATTATTATATAATATAGAAATAGAAAAGAGAAGGATCGTCGTACGTTCACTAGTATATTGTGTATTGAATATTTCTATGGTAATGTGTTACGTAATGTTTTTCTGTTTTTCAAATGTAACTAGATAAAACAAACGACTTTTCTTATCAAATATTCAATCTTTGTTTTTAAGCCGGATTTACAGTAGATGTAATGTCTTATGTCACATAAGGAACTGACCAATCACATTCAATTATTGTCTTCATATTCAATTGTAATTGATCAATTTCTTACAGTTTAAAACTTACTACATCTATTGTAGATCCAACCTTAGAAAAAAGTTTGCAAAATTTTTAAAATTTCAGACACACAGAATTCTTTCAGCGGTCTAAGAATGATTTTCTCTCTGAACTACATTTATATGATCTTATGCTATTAAATTTCTCTGTCTAAAATTACACTAATGTACTTAACAATGTAGTAGAATTTTGTGCAATGATAACAATGGCTTAATGAATAATCAACGACATTCGATGAATGTAAGGTCTGCAGCATAGATTTTCACAATAAGCATTGCAAACTCTTTTTAAAAAATTAAAACAAGATGTTTTATTTTGAAACTTCTCCTCCATAAGGCCGGGTCTATGGCCGGTATTCAGATACTCCGTACCCAATGAATTGATTCGTACAACATCTAAAGATAAACTTAAGACGATCTTAAATATAAGATCCGAATAGCGACCTATAACAGGTGTGGTAAGCCGTCGTAAGAAACTGACTAATCATAGTTGGTTATTCTCCTTATATTCGACTGTGATTGGTCAAATTCTTACGGTTTAAAGCTTACTACACCTATTGTAGACCCGGCTTTAAGCATTCGCTGCTTTATGTCAAATAGTTTAAACGCTGCCTATCTAATTCATTAGTCTGATCATTTTATCGGCAATGACGCATCGTAAAATTGTATTTTAATGAGGGATGTCTGTTCGAGGGATGTCTATCATTTGACGTAATTGCCGACTGTCTACACCTAAATTTCTTTCATGCGTTCAAGGATCATTATGAAATGAAGATAATCGGTGTACAGTGGTAAATGTTACTAGAATATAAGACGAGGAACACTGCGAATCCGCTTACAAATTATATGAATTGCGATGAAATTTGACAAAAGTCAGGATCATATCATTAAGTTCTGAATAAAAATGACATGTGTGCATTGCTTCGCTCGTAAGCGCGCATTGCTTCGCTTCGCTTTTCCGTTTCAAAATTCTATGCGTGCAACTTGTTTTGTTTCTCGGATAAAATTTCTTCTTCCCCGCTATCTTCCCCGGAAACTGTTACCTAAAATTATAGATTCGGCGAATTTTGTGCCAATTTTCGCTATCAATCGTATTTTCTGAAAATGATATATATCTGTCACACTTGTCGGAATCTGTTTTCACAGTTGTCACAATTTCAACAAATATTTTATATTTGCACTATGTGTTTGCGATACTCTTATACTGTGCGCAAACAGATTCCGACAAGTGTGACATACATACAATATGTATTTTTCCTTTGTTTAGAATTGCCAAAATTTTAAAAAATATTTTATGTTGTAATGTTTATGTTGTTTACACAACGCTTACTATAAGTTTTATGTATATTTTTATATTGCATATAACAAACATAAACAGATTCTGGCAAATGTGACAAAAAAAGCCTCCTCGTATGTTTTTATGTTTCTCTCTCTTTCTCTTTCTATAATTTATAAATATTTATATATACGTACGCGCAATGCATCTTGACACACATGCGGATTTACAAAACAAAAGGAAGACGTCAAGTAATTAGAACGCGGGGCTGCTGTACCGTTTCTTTATTCCATCACCTTCCATTGTCAGTCGTCTTGTAATTAAATCATTCATATTCATTAAATCAATTACGTTGTTGTGATAAGTATCAGAATTTAATAGTATATTTCCGTTATTTTTATTTTGTGACGTGCTGTACATAATGCTGTACCTAATGTAGCTTTGATACTTTCGGAAAAAAAAGATTAATCCTATCGAACGCGTAACAAAGAGAACGCATTCGAACAAAAGAAAATGTTTCGTTTGCATTATTTTACTGAGGAATTACGCAAGCGCGTAAAGAGGCTCGTGCGTGAAATCAGCATCGTACGTAGGAAGTCTTAGCACAACAGTTATGCAATTAAATGTCGACGGTGGGTGCTAAACATGCAAATTCGTTCACAGGCGACATTACGAAGCTGTAAATGTCTGTCGCTAAAGGATTGGCGTCGTGATTAGTTCGAGACATCATGCAAACCAAGATTTATTTATGAAATAAAAACGATGTAGGAATTTATATTTCATGCTATGAAATCAGACCTATTCTATAAAATGTGGTTTTACAATCTTGTGTTTAAAATATAGGCAATATAATAGACATATACAGATATATTGTATATTTATTCGTTTTCTATCGAGCAATATCTTTCAATTTCTTGATAGTTAATCATTTATAAAGTCTACCGTTTATAATATAAGAGTTGTGAAATGTTTTGATACATACAAACATTCTTCTTGACTTCTTAATTAATATGATTTCGTCGTCGTTTGAGAACCAAAACGGGTCGAGAGAAAGTATATGAAGTTTGATGTTGTCTGATGTATATTGGGTTAATGATTTTTGTGAGCAATGAATAACGTCGAGTGGTTCTTAAACAAAGTTGCAAAACAAAGTTGCAAACAGCTGTTGTTAGTTAATGAATTGGTTTAGTATTTCTGTGCGTTTGATGCATCAAAATTTTTTATACATCAGCTGTAACTTTGAGGTTTCTCTCTTCTCACTTGCGTGGGATGTACCTCTGGCCCTGAGCACACGCAAAAGAATAATCTCTACAGGCCCAGGATGTTCTCTAGTCACATCAGTTCTCACATATAGACACTTTCACGGCGTCGCACAAACACGTTGTTCCTGACCTGCAAGCTTCCATAAACTGAGAGTGTCGTGGGCGAGACAGTATAATAAAGAAGAAATCCGTGAAGCCGATGACTCGTGAACCGGAGTCGTTATTGACCTGGAATATCTATTTTGGGCGGAGCTGGCAATTAAACCGATTCGCGATTTTAATGCAATGAGTGACATCATCGAAATAAAATTCTAATGTAGTATATGATTGCAATTTGATGATGCTTAGAAGCTCGTTACTGTTTGACATCTAAATATGTATTTAACTGACAGAGAGAGACGTTTAATTAAATGCAAATAATTGTAATAATGCCATGAAAATTAAAATTATATACGGATATTATGAAACAAGTAAAGCAAAAGTATCTGATTAGATTTGAGAAATTAATATATTTTGACATTAAAAAGCAGTTTCTCAAATTGTAAGTTACGTATCAATATGTTTCGTTTTAGCCGGATAAGTCGTGATCGTCAGCATTCATAGTATCGCGCATAAATGTTTCCCTATAGATCATATAAACATAGGTATTGTAATTCTGTAATTCTAACATCTGCTCGTGTGTCGTATGCAGATATACGATAATACAAAATTAAAATGTACTGTAAAGTGTAACTGTATTGGATTATGATGGTGAAAGTTATCAATTATTGTAAGATTACGACAGACAAATATGCTAAAGAGATACGACAAAAACTGATGTAACTATGTCAATCGCTCGAGGCTGAAAATCGATGTCAGAGTCTAAGAACGATCACGATGTGACTTCGCATTTCTATCAGTCTATCTGCGTTATAGCTTACAAAGTAAATAAATTTATACGAGACATTCGTTTTTATTGAGACAATAATTATAATACAAGTGTAAGAACTTATAATGAACAAACAATTTTATTCATTAATTCATTATGCGTAAGAGAATTTTTGTGTTTGTACTATTAAAATTTATTTATGTAGATGTTATATTGTGCTTGTCAAACTTACGTACGGACGTATATAAATTATCAAGCAATTTTATGTAAAACAGATAAATAGTAAATAATTAACCTGAGATCACAAAATAAACACTTTTTAATTTGAGCGCATGAGCTGTGAACCGTTACACAATCATTTTAATTTCATAATCCTTTGTGATATAAACCAAAGCCATATGTGTGTAAGTTAATGAGCTGATGATCTAATTATTAGTAATGTCCTTAAAGTTTTGATAAACTTTACTTTTTGCTATATAAAAGCTATCCTTTTAAAGATTATTATATAAAATATTTATAAAAGCTAAGCTTTTAAACATATTAAAAAAATGTCAAAGACCTCGATCATGGGACCGCGGAAGTAAAACTGGAACCTAAAAATATGCCCGCACGATGGAATGGCCGGCTTCCGTGACGAAATTAAAATAAGGGAACTATATTTCCCCCCAAGTTGGTCGGCCCTCGCGCGTAGCTGTGGGTTTATATATCTCGACCAGTTAGGGGTACGGCGGAGAGGGGCGACTCGGCGAAGTTGAGAGGTGGTTGGGAGGTAAGGAGGGTTACAGGTGCATCGCACTCGCACGCCCTCCTTTATTACGCGTTCCTTCACTTCTTCTCTCCTCTCCCATCCTCTCTAGTCGTCCCTCCTCGCACTTTCCGCTTCTCTTCTTCCTCTTCATCCGACTTGGCGAACGCACGTCCTTCCTTCCCTTCTCCCTCTAGCCCTCCGGTTCTCCTTGTGAGCTTGGCCGCGTGTGCAGTCGTTAACATTTCACCGCACCAGCTTTTGATCGCCGCAGCTCTAACTTATTGTGCTATTCGCTGCACACGTAGTGTGCGTTCACCACGTCTTGACGAGAAAGAGATCTGTGGGCTCAGAACGAAAAATGCGCTTTGCGTACGGGGGATGCTTGCGAAAATTGCGTTTACAGTTGAACGTCTACTGACGGAATTGCGAAAGAGAAGGGCGATAAACAGGAAATGATTACCGCGGCTTCATCGCGCACACTCAAGGATTTAGATTTCCGCGTCTCTGAAACGAATTCCGTCGGAGAAGCCCATTCGCTATGTCGAGCCGAACGCGCCACGAATTCTGTGGTTCGACGAAACGCCCTTGAAGCCTGACGTCAGTGTAAATTTCGATATAACAGGGATCTGATCTCAGACTTAATGATACGTAATATCGAAGAACAATCATAAATAATAATTATTAATGACGTTAGTAGCTTGTCATTAATAAAGAGATTTATTTTACATTTGTCATCGACAATCTCTATTGATGCCATGTCATTAATAGTTATCTCATATTGATTTGCGCACATTTTACTTATGCCTGTCGCATTGAAACGCCTCTTACTTAAAATGCGAATGCGTTGAAGGACAAAGTCGACGTTTCCACGCATCGCGTGGCCTACATGTTGGGGTTGATGGATTAACCGACTTCCTCGGTCGCACATTTGTAAATTAGTCGTGCGTTGGAGTGGTCGGCGGAGCGGAGGCTCGCTCGTCGAACAGGTGTTTGACCGGTGTTGGTTTATCCGTTGCGACTGAAAAACGTTCGATGAGTTCTTGCGGTTTTGTATCCACGCTTGATTTTCCAACGATTTCCTGCAACCGCGGTGCTTTCCAGATGATTTATACGCCGTGAACATCGCGGGGAATAGTGCCTCCCTCGAGTGCCTCCCCCATCCTACCGCTCTCTTTCTTTCTCGTCTCCGGATGCGGCACGATCATGAAAAATCGTTCCCAGGGTGCTGCAAAGTGGTGCCGTTTTTGCGAAATCACTTGTGAATTCGCGATGATGCAATTACCACTGGTGATTCTCACGTGAAGTCATCGTTGTCGCTGTGTTTTACGTGCGTGTTTAGGAATCTATTTAAATTTCTTCCGCAACACGTTCTCCACGGAAGGATGATAAGCGTCCAGTCATCACTAAAAATTATCACGCATCTTTAATAATAAATTAAAACCACGCGTTCGACTTGCGCGAACGATATCTATAGAATATGATTAATTTTTATGATTTGATGCTTTTTCAGCAAAGATGAAACATCTTTGGCCGTTGCTGACATGGATACTTCTATCTTCGTATCCGGTAAGAAGACATTTTTCTAAAAACTTTAATTCTTTCGCGACTCTCTAAAAGTGAATCAGTATATTATCTGGGAGATAGATAAATAGTCACTAATGATAACAGTTATAAGTATAGCACTATAAATCAGTAAAATTTCATGAAAAAAAGTAGTTAGTAATATTAACTGTTTTAACCAGTAATATTAGACTACTAGAGGCAGTGACTTTAGCAAAATCAATAATGTGAGCTGTTCAAATTGGTAAATCTCAATAAACATACACATCCATTAATAATAGTATAACCTCAATATTATACTCTTCTATTCAACAATTTAACTGTTACAATTTTACTACGTACAATATGTGTTATAATTTACAGTTATATCGTTGAATAAGATATTATAATATTAAGATTATACTCCTATTATTACTATAACTAGAATATATTTGCTTTCCATTTCGTACTATTAGCGCTCCTTTTGTTTAAAGAGCGCGACACCATGTGATATCGTAACAAAATACAAAGTCAGAATCACAGACAGATAAATTACTGATTTTACAGTGAAATTTTACTCTCACTGTCCATAATCAGTGAGATATATAAGAAGCAAAAAATAAGCGTCTATACTGAAGGTCAGTGAAATACTCATTGATTCTCAGTGAAATCCTATTTTACTGTTTACATTAGTAATATTTTCTGATTCACTTTTAGAGAGGAGATAAAGAGACTAAATAATTTCTTTTTTTCTCTTTCTTTATTTGACTTTGAAAATTATTAATTAAATACAACGATATATCTTATCACAAAGAAGTTTAGCTTAAGGTAGATTCACCTACTTAGCCCTCATGAAGGATTCACTTGAAACTTTGATGGGATACACGGATAGGCAATAGAAATGAATGCTCAAAACTTCAGGGTAGGTCATCGACCTAAATAAAGAGTAATCAATCGATGAAAATCAATTTAACACGGGATTACATAGGGTCATGTTCATGACGGTGGTTATTAGTGAATATTATTGGTTATAAACGACATATATCATCGGAAAAAAATTATGATATAGAATTCTGCTAAACATTATTTCGAGAAAATTGCATGTTATCGATTTTACAAAAAAGATATTTAGTTGCAAATAGTATATGTGACCGTATTACATAATACAAGATACAATTTGACAACGTTACACTTCTTTACAATTTCTATTATCCCGCTAGGTTTAAAATCTATATCCGGATAAATAAAAAATAAATAAATAAATAATTAAAAAAAAATAAAAAATTTTTTGTAGTGTTTTTTGCTATAATCGGATATTGGGTTTTTATTATCTAAATAGCATAAATACAATAGTTTTTCCGACTAAGCTTAGTTCATTTATAGTCGGGTCTTATAATTAAGACCGTCTTAAATTTATCTTCAAATACTCCATAACCAATAAACTGATTCATACAGCATCTAAAGATAAACTTAAGACGACCTTAAATATAAGACTCGACTATTGGTGCTTTCCATTTAGTGACACAAATCGATACAAGTATTATTCTATCTTTTTTTAACATTCATAAATAACAAAGATAGAATGACACTTGTGTCGACTTGTGTTGCTAAATGGAAAGCATATGAATACCATATGAATACCATATGAATACCAGTCTGAAATTCTCTTTCTATGATTAAAAACTGAGAACCCTGTTGCGGGCCCCCGCTAAGGGTGTTAGTACACCCCACCGCGGTGAATCCATCTTAATTTAAAGCTAGACGGAACTTGTTAAAATGTCAGAAAGCGCAATTGTGATTGATAATTAATGAGATTAATTAGATAATTTAAACATATTGTTACATTCGGCTAATAAAATTCATCCTGCGATTTTTCAGGTCGAATCTCGTAAAGGACTCGGCCATGGATCGAGGCGAGAAGTATTCTTCCTGAACCTCGAGGACGGCTATTTTGGCTGTCAAGTCAATGAGTCGACGGACATCCTTCAGCTGCTCGAACTCTCGAAGCTTTGTGACCATCGCGCCGATTGCTACCAGGGCGTGGACGAGCAGCGCAACAGGTTAAAGTGCACAGGTGAGAACCTCCTGAGAAAAAGAAGACATCCCCTCGAAATAACTCGACGATTGTCAGGATAATCCTGCATCGTGCATCTCGTGGCGACAGGAAAGGGTGACGTCGCACGACATTCACGATGCACTGTCGTTAACATTTCCGTTGCTCCTTCGTGTCATGCCGTCGTTCTCGATGTCATTACGGTCGCTAAGTAATTTTCTTCTTCGCGTCGTACACAAACCGCAGAAACGCGTTAAGCGTCACGTCTCGTCGGGTCAATTAAGGGGGGATTTCTTCTCGCGTCATTATTTCACATTGTACCGAGTCACGCCTACGACTCGCAATTAGCCGCGGAATTTTATTCTCATTTTCCACGGACGTTATCTCCCCGATGAGACCGTAATTGACGTTGCCGAGGCGCCGATGAGCCAATGGATCACGTTACTCGAGTCTACCGAACGTATCGTGGCTTTATGGCTTGTGAGAAAAACTTCGATGTTCGACCGGCGATTAGGTCTGGCGAGAGAAAATTGCGCGATTAGCCTATGGCTATATAGTTGCAATTTATCCGCCCCTTTTTCTCGGATAATCTTACTTAATGGCCAACAAAAATGGCTCGTGCCTCTCGTACAAGATACATATTTCTAAATATTCTCTAACACCGGATAAAATTGTTAATTATTTATCTGCATAAATAAAATTAAGTCTTTGTTTGTGCATTAAGAAGAAGATAAAAATTAATATTAATTAGGTTAAAACATTGATAAACATTTTGGAAGAGTTTAACAAATATATGTAGATTCATATATATTTATTTTATAATAAATATTAAATGAGATCCGAGATATATATATAATTTTTTCAGGTTGAGATACAATATAATAAAGTTATTCAAAATTAAAAAAAAATGTTACAGACGATTGTACAAAAGAAGATGGCACCAAATGTCAAAACGGTGTCTGTCTGGATTCAGTCTGTCATTGTAATGATGGGTTTGGAGGATGTAATTGTCAAGTTCCAGGTTTGTGAAACTGTTTATGTAGTTAGAGTACTATTTATTGCAAAATATATCTTCATAGAATATTTATTTAATACATATTAAAATACACTTTTCTACTACATGCAAACCGTTTGGATCAATTTGATGCAAGTATATTGCGTGTATGTTTTTTCTGCTCTCTTGAACTTATATAATTATACATAAACAATCATCTACGATAATTTGTAATAACTTATAATAAAACTTAATTAAAAAATTATAGATGAGAACGAGTGTAAATATCGGCCCTGTGATATATTTGCCCACTGTACAAATACTCTTGGCAGCTTTCAATGTTCCTGCTTTCCCGGATACCGAGGCGACGGCTTTCATTGCGAGGGTAATTATCCCGTCGTGCGTTAAGCGCCTATTTCGTTGCTAACGGTATCGCATTCCCAGATATCAACGAATGCGACGATCCAGCGATCGCTAGCCGTTGCGTCGAGAATGCCGAATGTTGCAATCTACCCTCAAACTTCTTATGCAAGTGCAAATCCGGCTACATCGGCGATGGCGAGGTGCACTGCGAGGACGTGAACGAATGCACGATACCAGGTGCATGCGGCGACAATACCGTATGCCACAACACACCCGGCAATTATACCTGCACGTGTCAAGACGGATTCACGGGAGACCCGTTCAATAGTGTGAGTACATCGGCGAGAACAAGGATGTGAGTCAAGAAGACGATAAATCAAAGATTAAAGTGGATAATAACACTTCTACAAGTCAATTTCCTTATTGGAAAATTTTTTCAAATATTTATATGACGATGTGGAGATATTAATCATAATAGTCATCGTTCGTTACAAGAAGAATGCGGGCTAATTATGAAGTGTATACTGGTAAATTCTGATTAAAAATATTTAAATTGATCATTTTGATCGTAATATTGTGTATACACATAGTATATAATAGTATGACAAAAGTGTGACAATAGTATGGTAAAAGACAATATTTTGCATTTTATATATTTATTCTATTTAAACTTTATTGCAAAGTAATCACAATATTTGTATGTATTTCAGTTCATATTTCTATGTCAATGTATATATATTTAATCAAGTTAATATATATTTAAGAAACACAAATTTGTGTAACTTATATATAATGTTAAATTAATATTAAATTGTTAACAATTATAACAATTATAACAAATTTTAAATAACGTCTAATTTAGAAATTACATAATTATGAATTTACTTGTTAAATTTAATGAAATTTAAATTTGTTTAGTGTATCGATATTAACGAATGCAAATACGAGGATGCCTGCGGAAGGGGTGCGTTATGCGTGAATGTACCAGGCGCGCATAAGTGTGAATGCCCTGACGGATACGACGGAAGTCCCGAAGAGGAGTGTAGGGATGTTGACGAATGTTTGAGAAGTCCCTGCGGACGCTCCGCTCTCTGTACGAACATACACGGTAGTTTCCGGTGTTCTTGTCCCGATGGAATGGCCGGTGATCCGATGACAGGTTGCCACGGTAAGTCTTGAAAATTTTCAATTATGATTGTGTAACTTGAGTGGTAAGTAAAACATAGAATTTCTTACAGCGTGGAAACTCAAATTATATTAATTATATGTTAATTAATTATCATGCTTCAATCATGTAACATTGTTCATCATTATTAAAATAACAATGACAACAAATTAAAATAACATCATTATTAAAATAAAAATAACATTTTAACAGAATAAAGAGTTTCAATTATCAAATTTATCGGTAAAAATATAGTTTCTAGATAGAATCCAAAAGGGATTCTATAGCTCTTCTACAGATAGAATCCAAAGTTCAATATCCAATATTTGGCCTATGTGTAACATATGTATTTGTAACGCTTGAACTTACAAACTTTCGTGGTTGCGCGACTAACTGACCGTCACCGACAGATGTGAACGAGTGTGAAGAAAGTTCACCCTGCGCTGCAGAGTCAGAATGCGTAAACACCGAGGGTAGCTTTGAGTGTAGATGCCACGCTGGCTACCGGATGGATCCCGCGCACGGTTGCATTGATGTGAACGAGTGCATCGGCGGGGACGCTTGCGCGGCCAATGCGAGGTGCATCAACGTCCCGGGCTCGTATAAATGCATCTGTCCCCCAGGTTTCGTCGGTCAGGGACTAACCCGTTGCGAAAGTCAGTCATAGTCTCAAGCTCTCATTTAACATTATCCGTCATACTATAATACGCATGCCATAATACTCATCCTGTGATTAACAATATTGATTAACAGACGTGAACGAATGCGAGCGCAACCCTTGCGGTGAGAACGCCGAGTGCATCGACACGATTGGCAGTTTCGTCTGCAGCTGCAAAGCGGATTACACCGGTGACCCTTTCAAGGAGTGCAGCGGTTAGCCTACCGATATCTTCTCTCCTTGTGACATATTCCCTTCGGAGGGATCTGTTAACCGCATGATCTCGATGGGTCGCGGTTTTCTGAAAGTGCCAGACATCAAGAATACACTGTCCCGCACTAATATGATTTTAATATATTTATATTTGCCAATAATTTTTTCTCTAAATGTTCGTTCATGATTAAAAATGAACTATTTTTTGCGTCTATATTTTCTGGGTAGAATGTCAATTTCTCTTTTGTTAATCTGTGATACTCAAAAAGCGGTTCTTTTGAATTTCTGATCTCGTAGACTTTTTCTATTATAGCGACATTGTTCTTTCTTTCCTAGACATCAACGAGTGCACAGCTTTGGAGAATCCTTGTGGTAAAAATGCGATCTGCAAGAACGAGGAACCTGGTTACAACTGCCTCTGCCCGCCGGGATACAGTGCCAGCCCCAGTCCGGCAGTCGCATGTGATCAGGTAGTAATTCAATAACCCCGTTGCGTTCCGTCTCGAGTCACCTCATACATACGTATGTGAACAAGATCTTTCATGCGAGAGATGTCCCGGGACAAATATTTCAAAAGAAGACTTGTTCCTTTGACCGGTTTGCGGTTTCTTCTACGAAAGCGATGAATAAAAAAAGATAAACGAAACGGAGGTGGCATCACGCGTAAAATAAGACAAACGCGAACCGGTTTTACATCGTTTATCTCTTTTCCAAACTATTTTCGTTGTTTGTAAAGTCACAAAACTGACTCACGGTTCCATTTATAAATGCACATTTTTTACATTCTAGAAGATAACCGTATATACGGCAAATGGGACCGGTTTTCGTTTCTAAGTACAATGTCTCCGACAACGCGACAAGAATTATGGATGCGGAGTGATAAAGTATCATCTTATCGTATCGTTTTCAGACCGACGTGACGACTCTATGCAAATCAAATTTCGATTGTGTTAACAATGCCGAATGTATCGAGGGACAGTGCTTCTGCAAGGATGGCTTCAAGGCCGTTGGTGCTGAATGCGTCGATCTGGACGAGTGCCTTACTAATCCTTGTGGGCCAGCGTCGATCTGCACGAACATTAGAGGAAGTTACCATTGCGAATGTGAGTCTGGATTTGTTGGCACTCCACCGCATATACCATGTAAAGGTAAGTTTAATTGTATATTTCCAATGAGAGATATCATATATTAATTATATATAATAATATATATAATAATTATATAATAATAATAATATATAATATTAAATAAATAATTATATATAATAATATATGTATCTTCGGAAAAAAGGTATTATGAGAGAATGGTTCGGGTTGTAGAGAAAGAGAGAGAAAAATCGTAAAGAGAAAAGAAGAATTCTTATAGAATAAAAAGTTATAGTTTGTTATAATTTTTATTTTGCAGCACCATGCGATGAGGTAACTTGTGGCGAACATGCTTTCTGCAAGGCCGATGGTCACGAAGCTTATTGCATTTGCGAGGATGGCTGGACCTTCAATCCGAACGATATAGCGGCTGGATGTGTTGGTAAGCAAACAGATATCTTTTTAACAAATCAAAATATTCGATAATTGTTCTTCAATGTACACAAAAACTTATGCGAGTTTTTCGATGCGGTTTTATTTTCTTTATTTAGATATAAATGAATGCGATGCGATAAATGGACCGTCCGGAAGATGTGGCAGAAATGCCATTTGCACGAATACACCTGGTGGCTTTAGTTGCCAATGTAAACTTGGATACTCAGGAAATGCCTTCAAGCAATGTATAGGTAAAATTTGCGCGAGATAAATTATTAATTAATGACGATTATTTATTTCGCGAAAATTTATTATTTGCTCGTATAAATAGGAATTAATATCAATATATTATTAGTATATTTATAAAAATTATAAAAATTATTATCAGTTATCCTACTATTGTACTTACTTGTAATTAATTTATTTTTGTACTTATACTTTGTATTTATATTTTTTAAATGAATACAGATATTGATGAATGTACCAAATCCGACGTTTGCGGACATGGAGCAACATGTACTAATACTGAAGGTTCTTACGCTTGTACTTGTCCGGAAGAAACCATACCGGATCCCGATCCTTATATTAAGTGTGTTGGCATAGTCAGATGTGAAGTTGACGACGATTGTCCAGGAAACGCTATTTGTGACCCACAAAAGAGATGTTTGTGTCCCGAGCCTAATGTCGGAAACGATTGCAGACGTACGTATGATATTCTGCTTCAGAAGTTAAATGAGATTATAACATTTTATATCAAACATAAAGATTTATCTTTGGCAAAATATCAGTCTACAATTCTCGCGTTTGTCTAATCAGATCCATGCGAAGATCTATCTTGCGGACCCAATGCGCACTGCATGCTTTTGAACGACGTGGCGACGTGCCTCTGCAGCAACGGCTACACCGGAAAGCCCGGAGTAAAGGACGGTTGCCGAGACATCGATGAGTGCGCGATAAATCCATGCCCTCCGGGCGCAATCTGCAACAACGAACCTGGTTCCTTTTCGTGTCAGTGTCCGAGCGGCATGACAGGCGATCCTTACAGCGGCGGTTGCCAGGAATCTAAAACACCTCACGTATGTGGTCCCAGTGCGCCCTGTCCCGCTGGAGAACAGTGCATCAAGGACGAATTTGCGGGCAGCAGCGTGTGCATCTGCCAACGCGGTTACACGCGCGATCACGAGACTGGAAAATGCAGGGACATTAACGAGTGCATGGAGCTCAGAGAAAAACCCGCCTGCGGTGTTAACGCAATTTGTAAGAATCTTCCCGGCAGTTACGAGTGTCAGTGTCCGCCAGGTTTTAATGGAAATCCCTTCTCGCTTTGCGAAGGTAAAGTGATTTATAATTTTATAATATTTTTTAATAATTGCAATTATGTATTAAAAACATGTGTCATTAAACATTTCTATTGGAAAAATTGGAAACACAGAATGCAACAGCATCGAATGTCAATGTCAACCGCCGTACAAGATTGTCAATGGTAAATGCATGCTGGCCGGCTGCTCGAAGGGTGAAAAGTGCCCAAGTGGTGCCGAGTGCATAACGATTGCCGGTGGTGTCAGTTATTGTGCCTGTCCCAAGGGATACACGACCAAGTCCGATGGCTCTTGTGAAGGTATGACAAAACAATTATTTCAAGAAAGATTTTTCGCAAATTTAAATGACGACAACTACAAAGAAAAACAGACATAGTTAACAAATTGACGATTATTAATTCTTTCTCCTTCTGTGTAGATATAAATGAGTGCATCGTGGGTCATCAAGTCTGCGGTTATGGTGCCGAGTGCATCAATCTACCAGGTTCTCATCAGTGCGTGTGTCCACACGGATATGGCGGCGATCCATACAATGGTCTGTGCTCTCCGGCGCAAAAGAGATGTACCAATGACAACGAATGCAAGGCCAACGAGAAGTGCGTGCAGCCTGGAGAGTGTGTATGCCCACCGCCGTTTTATACGGATCCTTTAGATGGAAATCTGTGCAAGAGTAAGTCTACGAATTTTTAATTTTTAGTTATTACCACAGCTCGTATCACACATTCCCATGACAAACAATAATATTTTCTTTATGAAATTATTATTAAATTCTTTAATTGCAGATCCTTGCGATCGTTTCCCGTGTGGTATTAACGCTAAGTGTACACCGACTGATCCGCCGCGATGCATGTGCGAGGCTGGCTTCGAGGGTGATCCGCAGCACGGATGTATCGATGTGAACGAATGTGCGAATAATCCTTGTGGACACGGTGCATATTGCATCAACACGAAAGGAGATCATACGTGCGAATGTCCTAAAGGTATGATTGGTGATCCTTACGGTGTTGGCTGCACTGGAGTCCCAACTGGCAAGAGTGAGTGCTCGTCAAACAACGATTGCGAGAATTACTTAGCATGCGTCCAAGGAAGTTGCGTCAACCCATGCGACAACATACCCTGCGGTCCTAACGCATACTGCGAGCCTGACAAACACGCGGCATGGTGCAGATGCGTGATCGGATTTACGGAAGGCAAGAATAACGAATGCGTCTCACGTGAGTGCGAATTTTATAAATTTTTTAATTATAAGTTACTAAATTATTTTATTGAACATTAGTATTTATTATGAAATAATATAAGAAAAATTATTATTTCTAAATATATATTTCTCTTTTAAAATTTTTAAATTTTAAAAGAGAAATTATTACGTATTATAAAACGACCCGTTGGTTCGAACGCTCGGGCTAGCTCGTCGGACGCGGGAGTTCGAAGGGTCGACAGAGAACAGCGAATTTTATGATAACAAATAACAACGTTTATTACAGATAAAAATATTATACAATAAATACAATTTAGACGCGAAGTGGATATACCGCGCGAAACGCGTGTAATAGAGAGTGCGCACGTCGTGAATGGAAGCGCACGTGGTAGGCGCGTGATCCGGTGCGACGCGGTGTGACAATACAGACGTTTAAAGGCCACGGTGTTTACAGGGATTTAAAGCGTCGCACAGTGGGACAGAATCCCAAAAAGCTGGCCAAAATGTCAAAAATGAACTTTTTAATTCTGTACTTTGAATGATAGAATTGGGTAGGGAAATAGTCTGAGCTCTCATTTTCAAAAGGGCAGGTCATTACCTGCTCCGACAACGTCTGTAGAGCAGTCTATAGTTGACCCTTGTGGCGAGCGCACGCAACGCGGATAAAACTTAAGGGAATTCCGTTTTGTTACATCTTCTGTAACTTTGGTGAAAAGTGTCCGATTTCAATATTTCGAGATGGTAGCTCTTCCAGGATGTATGTACTAAACGTTTCTATGTAATATAAACTTTAATTTTATGTTTATGTTTTTATAAAGCAATATTTATAAAGCTGTAACGAAAAGGCCGTATTTAACGGAACCTTGATTTTGTAAAAGACTTTCAAAAAAACTTTTGCTAGATCCTGCTTTCTTTCAACTTGGGATTTGTAGATTATGTTATCATTTACCATATATTCAAAGGCTAGCTGCCGTAGACTGCCTTGTGAATTGTAATATGAGTTTTAGTGCGAATACGGCTCGGCGTTTCTTCGAACACTCAACTATATCTGCTACAATAACAGGTGTCGACGAGTCTTTAATCCATCGCTTTCACGTGATTCTGCAGGTTCTTTCGAGTGGCTATAATATAAATTCTGATAATTTTAGAAAATATTCTTTAGAAACTGCGCGGAAATTTGTCGACTTATACCCGTGGTATTATATGCCAACTTCCATACACAAACTGTTAATTCACGGGCCAGAAATAATAGCCCATGCTTTATTACCAATTGGGCAACTTTCAGAGTCCCGCAAGCAAAATATTATAATACGGTATTGTAAAATACGGTATTGTGAAATACGGTAATTTAAAATACGGTATTATAAAATACGGTATTTTCAAATACGGTATTATAAAATACGGTATTATAAAATACGGTATTGTAAAATACGGTATTGTGAAATACGGTATTATAAAATACGGTATTGTGAAATACGGTATTTTAAAATACGGTATTATAAAATACGGTATTATAAAATATTGAGTGAGTAAAGCACTGTATATAACTCTGTGTAAATTTCGCGTTTTATTGATTGTGACTTTTACTTTAAATACACTTTATTAAATTGTTCAAAAACTTGCGTGTGAGTTCATTTTGTGTGTGCGTGTTCGTGACTTTCGGAAGCTATCGACTTACTTACACCACCAGAAATTCCTGCTGCCTCAGAAATTTCTTATCATTATGATTCGGAATCAACAAATAACATAAAAATTTATGTTATTTGTTTTCTTAATCAACTCAAAATCTATCTCAAAAATTCTACTATCATTACACGAAATCTGACCGTTTTTTAATGTTCAAATTCAACATTTTGAGTCCGCCATTTTCAATTTTGAAAATCTGAATTTAGATTCGTAATCAGCGACCTCGAAAACCCCAGTATACTAAGTTTCATTAAAGTCTGATGCTTTTTGACATTTTGGCCAGCTTTTTGGGATTCTGTCCCACTGTGCGTCGCGTCGAGTCTCGAGTCTGTCACGCGTACGCGATAGCGCGGGGCGAAGCGCGTATGAAAACGCAATTATGGGTGGAATTGTGCGTGACGGAGGGACGAGACGGTCGGGCCGGAAAAACCTCCGGTAGTAGTGGAGACACTCCACTACACTCTGATCGACGTCTCGAGGAATTGGTACGGATGGTCGGTGTTTTGCGGATGTCGAGAACTCTCAACGGAGGCAGAGCACCCCACGTATCTGTATGCGACAACCGCGGTTGGCAACGTCCGAGAAATCTCGGAGGAGGTAGAGGACTCTCTACCCCCTGACGTTGTTACTCGACGGTCGTTGACGGGAGTCGACTACCGAGAACTCTTGGTGGAGACTGAGAACGCTCAACCTCCTGATGTTGTCGTTTCGAGGAACGGATTTGGGATTAGCTCAACTAGCTTCGGCTAATAGCGTCGACTGGCTCGCTCAGGAATCGGTAACTCGGTATTTTCGGGCGCCTTTTTATACTTGGAAAAGCGCTTATCATCCCGAGAAGGGGATTATCCCCCGTCGTCGGAACGCGAGCGCCGGGGTATACGGAGCGGGAGAACGGTCTTGACGTCGCGTTCTCGCTCGACGGCGTTCGAATCTCCCCGGAATTTCTCGGCTTTCCGGTATCGCGAGGTTGTGTGCCTCTAGCGCATGCATTTCGAGCATTTGAGTTATTTACAAATATGTGAGGCGCACCGCGCCTATTGTACCGTTCCTATTAGACCGTTGTTTTTAGTCCCGACAGTACGATGCATTTTCGGGATGCATCGTTATATAATTATATCGTTTATTAAATTAATCGCTAATAAATATACATAAATTAATCATTTATTAAATTTTAATAAATGATTAATTTATTTATATTTTCGATTGCTTATCGACCCGCCTGGCAAATTATCTGTGTGCTATCGACAGATTTGTCGCTTCTTTGGAATGCAGAAATCACCAACTTTAAAATCGATATCGATTTTAATTTTGGTAATTGTTTAGAATAGGGGACCACCACCACCCGATGACCTTAACCTTGACATATGTTGTCAAGGTCATCCTCCTGAGTGACCTTCGGAAGGTTTTAACCCTCGGTCACTATTCGTTAAAAAGTTATAAATAAAAAAAGTTTGAAAAATGTGGCACTTATTTTGAACACCTTTACACATTCACCGCCAATGACCAATGAACAAAAGAAGTTTCACGACACTGTGTGTGTATATAGCATTCCTACTGTTGTTGATATTTCTTATGACTTTGAAATGGTATCCGAAAGCAAACCAATATACGATAGATTTTCGTACAGATAACATTCTAATAATCTGTCTTAAAATGAAATTCTATGAATTTCTTGTAAACCCATTGAAAAGTGTGGAAAGTTTCCACGCGAAGCGAGTTCCACCCACACCTACGTGTGTAGTTTTTCGGTAGTGGAGCCCCCCCGTAGGGGAATACACTGCCTCCACGCATACACTTTTCAATGCGAAGCGAGGTTCCACATGGGTTGGCAATTTTTAACGCGAATCTATGTTTTACGCGTTTTCACTCTTACATCATATTTCAAATTTCGCACTTTTTGAGAAAAGATTGATTACAGAGCATGTGCATGTGGCCACATTTTTCAAACATTTTTTGTTTATAACTTTTTAACGAGTGGTGACCGAGGGCTAAAACCTTCCTCAGGAGGATGACTTTGACAACATATGTCAAGGTCAAGGTCATCGGGGGGTCCCCTATTCTAAATAATTACCTTAATTCTTTTTGCCTTAAATTAAATGAAGAATTTATTGCGAAAAATATTACCTCAGCCAGAATTCGAATCTGGAACTCCCCCATTCCGTGCGGGTGTCAAATTCTTCACTTAATTTAGGGCCAAAAAAAATTAAAATCGATATCGATTTTAAAATTGGCAATTTCTGCATTCCAAAGAAGCAACAAATCTGTCAATAGCATGCAGATGATTTGCCAGACGGGTCAAAAAGCAATCAAAATTATGGTTAAATATTTACTGACAAAGTAGAGTTTGAATTTGTTTTTATTTATATTTAATATAATTTATATGTTATAGCTCAAATATTTGAAAAAAATCTGATAGTTATTTATAATACAAGCTCAATTTTAATTTTTATACAGGGTGTCCCAGAATCACAGGTCAGTACTGATAGGGTAGGTAGGGGATGGGATGGAGATGGGAATGAAATAGGACACCTCTGTCCGATCATGCACCCCCGCGGAGATACAGAGGGTGGAAGTTGTACGAATCCGCGGCGCACTATGACAAGCCGCTTGTCGGTGAGGCGAGCGTGCGAGTAGCGGTGTTGTCTCCACTAGCCTAGTGCATAATCGGACAGAGGTGTCCTATCTCATTCCTATCTCCACTTTATCCCCTACCTACCCCTATCGGTATTGGCCTGTGATTCTGAGACACTCTATATAATATTTTTAGTTGGTACGTTTATCAATTATAATCCTACGATTTTTTTGAAATGCTGTGCAAAATTAAATTTTGTTTTCAGAATGTGATGGTTTTGTTTGCGGTACCGGGGCACAATGTATTGTTAGTTACGACGGGCCGACTTGTAAGTGCATCGAAGGTTTCATGGGCAATCCTTTCCCTGGTGGACAGTGCGCTCCGGATATTTGCTCTCCTGAAATTCCGTGTGCCGAGCCAAGCGTATGCATCAGCGGACGTTGCAAACGGCGCTGCGAAGGAGTAATTTGCGGCATCGGAGCCAAGTGCGATCCTTTAACGAATAAATGCGTATGCAACCCTTATTTTGTTGGTAATCCTGATCTGCTTTGTATGCCACGTAAGTATTATAAATGCGTCTATATATATATATACACATATGTAACACGTAAAAACAGGGAGTTAGTGATTTATTGTATTTCGTGAATGTTTCTCTACATGAAAAAAAATTTAATAGTTTATAATTTAATAGTTTATAAGTAATACATTCTTCCATATTAAATGTAATTTTCTTCTATAGCCGTTCAACCACCACTTTGCGATCCACTCTGCGGGAAAAATGCGCACTGTGAATATGGTCTTCAAGAATCGAAATGTGTCTGTAATCCGGGTACTAGCGGAAATCCTTATCACGGTTGTGGCGTCCAAGAGAAGTCTGATTGTTCTACTGCGGTGTGTGGAAAAGATGCGCACTGCAACGCTGGCCCGAACGCCGTCGAGTGTCTCTGTCCGTCTGGCTTCGCTGGCAATCCATACATCCAATGTTTCGGTTAGTTAAATGCCATTAATTTAAATGACTCTTTCGTGCTATTATTTAATTTACATTCAATTTTTGTCTTTAATAAAGTTAGTTTTCTATAATTAAAATGTAGGACTAATATATTAAAATATATCTAAATCAATCTAAAATATGTAAAAGATACAATCGATCATTTTTTGTATTCTTTGCGGTATCACATACAAATTATGATAAATGTAAAATTAATATATGTGTGTATTTCTATTTCTTTATTAGACATTAATGAGTGCAACGGAAACGCGTGCGGCAGCAATGCGGTATGCATCAACACCCTCGGGAGCTACGATTGTCGTTGCAAGGACGGATTCTTCGGCAATCCGTTTGTCGGATGTCAACAAGTACAAGTGGGACCATGCGCTGATCCTTCGACTTGCGTTTGCAGTAACACCATACCATGCCCCTTTGATTACACCTGCGTCAATCATAAGTGCATAAATCAGTGCAGCGACATAAAATGTGGTCCTAGATCCGTCTGTCAGAATGGCGTGTGTATATGTCCGCCTGGTTACAGCGGTAACCCCAACGACCTGCACAAAGGTTGCCACTTGCATGGTCATTGCTCGAATGACCTTGAGTGCGAGCCGCAGGAGATTTGTTTCCAGATCGGCAAAGGCGTCCGCAAGTGCGTAGACGCGTGCAGCAAACTACAATGCGGACCTAACGCACTATGCGTCACGCAGCATCACATATCCTCTTGTTTGTGCATTGACGGTTACCAGGGCAACCCGAGCAATCTAGTCGAGGGTTGCCAGCCATCCAAGTCCGTGATACCCGGATGTGCACACGATTCGGATTGTCCGCCAGGTTCTTTCTGCATCATTCTGGACGGCGGTGTACGCGACTGCGTGAATCCCTGCAGCAAAGTAGTGTGCGGCGCTTATCAGAAGTGCGAACCCGACAGCGTACCCGGTCACGCCACTTGCAAATGTCAGGACGGTTACGAATGGAATCCAGTACTGTCGTCCTGCGAGAAGCCGTCAGTGCCCGACTGCATAAGCGACGACGACTGCCACACGAGCGAGGGTTGTAGACCCGACGCGCTCGGTGTGTTGAAGTGCGTGTCGCTTTGCGACGGTTTCACTTGCACCACGAATTCCCGATGCGTTACGGAGGACCATCACGGTCGTTGTGAGTGCCTTCCGGGTTACACTGGCAATCCGAATGACCGTCGGGGCTGTCACAGTCCACGCGAGAACCGTTGCTCTACCGACAGCGAGTGTGCGGAGGATCAAACGTGTCGCGGTACCCCGGACGGTCCGCTTGCTTGCCAACTAGTCTGCGACTTCATTACATGCGGTCCCAATGCACTCTGCGTCGTCAATAACCACGTGGCGAATTGCGAGTGTCCGCCCGGGCAATACGCCGGCGATCCGAATGATTCGACGTCCGGGTGCCGTTCAGTGCCCTGCGTCTACAACATCGATTGCCCGCCGGCCCAGCTCTGCAACCGACTCACGCACACCTGCTACGACGCCTGCGACGAGAACGCGTGCGGCGTGAATGCGGTTTGCATTGCGGACGATCACAAAGCGATCTGTCAGTGCCCGCCTGGGCTCCGCCCGAACCCGGTGCCCGACGTCGAATGTGTCGCCGTAGAGGCGTGCCATTCTGACTCCTGTCATCCGACAGCGCTCTGCGTCGCCGGTCCAACGAATAATCCGGTATGTAAATGCCCACCAAATCACGTGGGCGACCCTTACGTGAACGGTTGCCAGCCGGAAGGATACTGCTCCGGCACTAAAGATTGTCCGGTGCATTCTGTTTGTCACGAGCATCGCTGCATTAATCCGTGTGAGAACGCGTGTGGTCCCAATGCACTCTGTGAAATCGTGGATGGTAAACCGAACTGCAGGTGCATCCACAGATTCGTGCCGTCCTTGAGGGGTCCGGAACACGGCTGCGTGCGGGGTACCAATTACTGCACGACGAACACCGACTGCGTGGACAGCACGTCTGTCTGTCTCGATGGACAATGCAAAGGTAACATATCTGATCAATTAATGTAAAGTTTCAATTAATGTATGGTTATATCGAATTTCGGATATTCCATTATTGAAAAATTTTAACTCAAATTGTGAAACTCATTTTGAGAAAATTTTTGTTTTAGTTGTGTGTCGTTCAGTCGCTGATTGCTCAGATGGAGAGAAATGTATTAATAACAAATGTATGGTATCATGCATTGCGCATTCTCAGTGTCTAGAGGATCAGGCGTGTGTTAGTGGAGGGTGCATCCTCGGCTGCCGTAGTAATAAAAATTGTCCGACTACTGAATCGTGTATCAACAGCAAGTGTCAAGGTATGTCATTATACAACTTTATTTATATCAAATAAATATTATTTTGTATACATATATGCAAATTAATATATATATATATATATATATATATATAAACATAATATATAAAATAAATTATATATACATTATATTATTATATATATTATATATATATATATATATATATATATATATATACATATAAATTATATATATATATAAATTTACATATATGTACAAAGAGCTATTTATTACGTTTTTTATACACATATATATATATAAATATATATGAAAAAATAAGTAAATAAATAAAAAAATTATATTATATATTTTTAAATATATTTTTTTAAAATTATATAAAATATATATATATATATATATTTTAACAGATTTATGCAATTTATATTGTATCGTAATTTTTGTGAGTGAAAGAAGAAATTCGTGTTTTTAGATCCTTGCAGTAGAAAAGACGTGTGTGGACCAAATGCGATCTGCAGTTGCGCGAATCATGCGATCACGTGCACATGTCCTCTCGGTTTTCAAGGTAATCCTACTCCGGAACAAGGTTGCATTCGAGTACCAAACGTGTGCCAAACTTCGCAAGAGTGTCCTAGCCAGCATCTGTGTGTCTCGGGATTATGTCAGTGTCAATGCTCGGAACAGAATAATTGCGCGCAAGGCGAGCGTTGCAAAAATGGCATTTGCGTCAAGATATGTTACAGCGATAGTAATTGTCTACCCGGCGAATTGTGTATCGACGGTGCGTGCGAGGCAGGCTGCACTTCAGATGTCGGCTGCAACCGCGACGAAGTGTGCATTAACAGCAAGTGCAGGTATATCGCTTTTTTTAAATCCAGACTTACTTTATTGATTTACATTGTGTTTTCTATTTTTTTGAATCTATAACTATATATTATGTATCCAACTATATTTAACTTTGAGATCTAGAGATTTCTGATATTTAATTTTTCGATATTTAATTTTTCAGATGCAGCCACGGATTTATTGCCGGTCCTGAACATTGTCTGGATGTCAACGAGTGCGAAGATCAACCATGTCATCCTAGTGCTGAATGCATTAATCTTCATGGATCTTATCGTTGCACGTGTCCACAAGGTACCGCGGGCGATCCTGTAGGATCAGGTTGCGTATTACCGCATCAATGCACCACGCACAGGGACTGTCTTGATACGCAGGCTTGCGTTCAACACAACTGTTCGGATCCGTGTTCCTTTGTCGACTGCGGTTTAAATACTATCTGCACTGTTCTGGATCACGCGGCTGGTTGCCAATGCCAGCCTGGTTACATCGGCGATGCTTCAGGATGCTTCAAAGTAGAGTGCCTTTCTAACAGTGACTGTCCAACGGATAAATATTGCAACCAGGAGACCAATAAATGCAGCAGTAAGTTACATTTGCATCAATATGTCAAGTGCGCTTGATCAATGTTTTAATAAAAACAATAATTATAATTTTCGAAAAGATTATACAATCCTCTAAATCTTTGATCACTTATTTTGTTAGGTCCTTGCAATCAAGTAAACTGCGGATATGGTAATTGTTTAGCCATCGATCATATCAGCGTGTGTAAATGTTATCCTGGTTTCGTCCTCGTCGGTGACATCTGTGCTGATGTTAATGAATGTTTGCAAAATCCTTGCCATTCCTCAGCTATGTGAGTGAAATTTATAACTGATTGCAAGCTTACAATTTATAAGTTTTTTTTTTAATAAAACATTTAAATAAAATGTAAAAAATTGTGCAGATGTCAAAACACGGAAGGATCGTTCGCCTGTGTTTGTCCGCATGGTTTGGTAGGGGATCCATTCAAAACTGGGTGCAAGCAACCCGGCGATTGCTTCACAGATTCAGATTGTCCAAATTCAGCCGCTTGCATCGACAACAGATGCACTAATCCGTGTGACGCACCGGGCATTTGTGGCAGAAATGCAGAATGCCTCGCACGTGATCATGTTCCGATCTGTAGGTGTCCCGGACAAACTACGGGGAATCCGGCGGTGAGTATTAAATTTGAGTCTTAAATTCTCTAAAGTGTTTTACATTATTATAATTTGCGTATTATAATCCATTGTAATCAATAATCTAATCTTTTATACATTCTAATGTTTTAAGCAATTTTCACACTAATTGGTTTTTTATTTTATTTTGTTTGATTACTATTTACTTTCTATTTGTTTTAGACGGAATGTATTCATTTGGAATGCAACTATCACAGCGATTGTAGTCCATCAGATGCGTGCTTTGATCATAAGTGCGTCGATCCCTGCTCTCTTTCGAACGTTTGTGGACATGGTGCTGATTGTTCGTCACTTAATCATAGCGCGGTATGCACCTGTCAACCTGGCGGCACAGGTGATCCGAATCTTGGGTGTACTCCACTTCAATATTGCAAGACTGATTCACAGTGTGCGACCGGTTCAGTGTGCAATGGTGGAATATGCACAGGTAAGTTAATATCGAATAATTATGAAAGTGAAATTATAAATAATATAACTCTATAATATAAATCTATACATTTCGTATACAATCTGATTATTATAACTTGCAGCGCTCTGTGGAAGTACAAGAGATTGCATCGGTGATCAACTTTGTATCAATGGTCTTTGTCAACCTACCTGCAGAAGTAATTCTAGCTGTCCGGAATATCAATACTGCCATAATAACATGTGTGTTCAAGAATTACGTTGTACATCAGACAACGACTGTTCATACGATGAGAAATGCATTAAGAATAATATTGGACAGGTAATTTTATGTTTTATTAGATACAACTTTTAAATTACAAATGTTAATCACTTTGTTATCGATTCTATCAGCGATAAGTATATAACGTTTATTCTTTTTCATATCCTTGTGACAATCAAGGCGGAGTGTCGTAGAGTTTGCGACGTGATACTCTGCGGTCGTAACGCCGAATGCAAGGCTGATAATCACGCCGCGACGTGTTCTTGTAAACATGGCTTCTTCGGAAACACTAAAGACGACAAGATTGGCTGCCAACCCATCGAATGTGAAATTAACGATGATTGTACAGAGGAAAAGATCTGCGATTATCACAGATGTAGAATCGCTTGTCTCGCGCACAATCCTTGTGGTGTGAACGCCATTTGCACAACAGAGAAACATGTCCAAGTAATCATTTTATTGCTTTGCACTAAAAATTATTTTCTAACAGTGATCTTTACGATAATGTGTTTTGTGGTGTAGGTTTGCACCTGCCAACCTGGATACACGGGAGAACCTACGAGTGCTTGCAAGCTGATAGATTACTGCGCGAACGCACCCTGCGCACCAGGCGCATTGTGCGAAAACACACGAGGGCATTTCAAGTGTCATTGTCAACCTGGCACAGTCGGAGATCCTTATAATAGTGGTTGTCAACCGCCGGTTGAATGCTTGCAGGACGCAGATTGTCCGCTAACTGCTAAATGTGTCAATATCAACAACGTACCGAAATGTTTCGGTACGTATGTTAAGCTTGTCAATTTATTTTTTAGCATTATTTTATTACATTTTTTAAGAGAATTTTATTTTTCTTTATACAACGTGTCTAATACTCATCCATGTGGAATTTAAAAATAAATAAAATAAAATTCAAAAATATATATAATAGGCCAATGTAATATGTGTAAGATACTAAATACAGACATAACAAGCCAAAATCAGTTGGTAACAGTATAGATAAAAGTAAAACTAAATCAGATAATATTGTTGCATCCGCTCTCGCCACCCGGTGTGCTCCGCGTTACGGAGCGCTCCCCGGCAACGAGCCGTCGTTTGTCAAACGGTGATCGGCGGATTTATATCGGAACCATCTTGCTCTATGGACGCTTTCTCTATAACAGCAGAATTATAATAAAGAGCTATCATTTCTTTAAAACCGGAGTGTCTTTCCGCTTCGGCGGAGTGTGCCGCGAGTGCAAGTGTGTGTGAGTGCCTGTGGTGGTGTTCCCCGGCGCGGACGCATAACATTTTGGGGGCTCGTCCTAACGCGATCAAGAATTTCGACATGTCGACGCCGCGTTCTCCTGTGGCAACACGTTCGCGCACCCCCGCTGCTGCCGCCGAGACGGAGACACAGCGAGCAATCCTGCTGGAGCTGGAGCAAATTCGAGAGGAGCGACGCCAGGAGCGGGAACGCTGGAAGGCAGAAAGGGAGCGGATCCAGGCTGAGTTGTACCGATTGCAACAGGAGATATCTCAGCTAAGTCCTTCTAATTATATTGGGGTAATTCCGGGAACGCGCGAACGCGGGGAAGCGTCGGCTTCAGAAATCGTGGGCTCGGGCGATCGCGCGCTTTCGCTGTTTTCTCACCGGCGTCTTTTTTAAATTAAAGCCGGATACATACGACGGGAGTACGTCCTTGCGAGAATTCTTTGCTCAATTTAATCTAATCGCTCGTGCGAATCGTTGGGATGACGAGGCCAAAACCGTTGTCCTCGCTTCGTGCCTGAGGGGGTAGGCGCGCGCGGAAAGTTTCGAAGATTTGGGGAAAATGGGGTTTTCCGAGTTAGTGTCGAAGCTGGAATTGCGTTTCGGGGAGACTTAGTCTCTGCAAAATTATTATACGCAATTTACCAATAGAAAACAGCGATTCGGAGAAAATTTTGCGACTCTCGGAGCGGAATTAGAAAGATTATCGCGACTTGCCTATCTCGAGTGCCCATATTCTGTTCGCGACAAAATTGCGTGCGCGCAGTTCGTTTCTTCTCTAACTGAGATTAATATAAAAAGGACTCTCCAGCTTGAAGGTGTTACATCCTTGAATGTGACGATAGAGAGGGCGAAGGCCTTAAAATCTATCCAAGAAAGTTGCTTAGAGCAGAGGAAAAGGGAAAACTATTTTTCTAGTAAAAGAGGGGAGGAATATTTCAATGCTGCGAGAGAAAAGAAAGGGATGTTTGGAGATCGCGCTTATAAGAATACAAAAGAAAAGGACAGAAATCTTAAAGAAAAAAGTAAATTTATAAAGGGAAACAAATTTAACAAAGAGAGAAGCGATAGCAAAGAATGTTGGCAGTGCGGGAAGGTGGGACATTTCCATTTCGAGTGTCCGGGCGGAACGGGAAACAGGGAATAGTTGAGCTTGACGGGGCGGGTTCGACTAAGGCGTTGAGAGCCCCAGTTGCGAAAACTGAGAATTCTCATAAATTTAGTAGAATTAATTTAGTAGAATTAACCGAAGTTTAGATGTTTTCTGTTACCAAAACGAAGTTAATGGTAGAAGTTGTGTTTTTAAAATTGATACGTGTTCTGATGTGTCAGTTTTGAATAGAAATTTCATGAAAGAAACGGAAAATGGTAATTGGAAATTGTTCTTTGAAATATCGTACGGGGGAGAGAATTTTGGTGAAACATAAAGCGGTCGTGAAAGTGCAGATTAGTGGAAATTTCGTGGAATTTCCTATGCTTGTCACCGATATTTCTGATGACTGTATTTTAGGGGTTGATTTTCTTAAGCGACTGAAATTAGGAAATATTTTTGATTTTGCTTTCGGGAAGGGGGAAGGGGGATTCGGGAAGGGAATTTATATTTATTCCGAAAACAAATGCGGCCGTGTTATAAATTCTGATATTCCCTCGAGTTTAAAGGATCTTCTTGAGAAAAATTCTCGCAAATTGGATGAAAATCAGAAGGAAGTTTTTCGTAATTTTTTATGTGAATTCCAAGATTTGTTTTCTGAAGTAATAACCGCCGGGAATTGTAAAGTAGGGGAACATGTCATTAATGTGAAAGATTCTTCCCCCATTAAACAGGTTCCCCGGAGAATTCCTATTGAAATGAGGTTAGAGGCGGACAAAATTAGTAGTATTTTGTATTTGGAGATCAAATAGAAGTAAAAATAAAATAGTGCATGCGGATAGTCTCGCGCCGTATTTTGAAAGATGCGTGGGGGAAGCTTAGGCACTGCGCTCAAAGCCCGGAATAATTTTAATTAAGTAAGTTTCTTCTAAGAACTTTTACTGCTTTTGTGTTTATTAAGATTTTAATTAAGTAAGTTTCTTCTAAGAACTTTTACTGCTATTCTGTTTATTAAGATAGTGCAAAAGAAGATGGACGTCGCTCGTTGCAGCAGATGGGGAGAAAGAATTTTCACTCCAAGCGTTAAGGAAGAAAGTACATTCACTAAGCGAAGACTGCCTCTCTCACGGTTTTCGACTGTGGTTTCCCGTGAGACTTGGGCGAATGCCGAGGCAGGGACAGGGGCGTCTTAAAAGACGGAAGGGTCTACAGGAAGTTATCCTTCCCCTTGTCCGAAGATCGGAAGAGGACCTAGAAGAGTGGAGCGGCAAGAAGACGCGGAAGGGGGAAGAAGAACGGGGCTTGGTAACCCGCAGCAACAGCTCGGGATAGGACAGGAAGCCGTCAGAAGATTGCGGGTCTAGGGACGGGAGGTCTCGTGAAGACCGCACCTTTTCCGCGAGACTCAAGAAATAAGAGGTTTCTTGGAAACTGCCCTGCCTGAATGTCGGGACGACATTCTAGAAGAAGGAGGGCAGTGTTGCATCCGCTCTCGCCACCCGGTGTGCTCCGCGTTATGGAGCGCTTTCCAAGCAACGAGCCGTCGTTTGTCAAACGGTGATCGGCGGATTTACGTCGGAACCATCTTGCTCTATAGACGCTTTCTCTGTATAACGGCATAATTATAATAAAGAGCTATCGTTCCCTAAAACCAGAGTGTCTTTTTCCGCTTCGGAAGAGTGTGCCGCGAGTGCAAGTGTGTTTGAGTGCCTGTGGTGGTGTTCCCCGGCGCGGATGCATAACAATATTATATATATATAATAAATAATATTCCATTTATATGCATATTACTTTAACATTATTTTACTTTTTAATTTTACTTTTATTGTTGATACATTTTTTTATTTATTATATATTATATAATATTATATATAATAAATAATATTACATTTATCATGTATATTATATTTCTTTTTGTTTCAGATACTTGCGCACGTATCCAGTGCGGTCCAAACGCAGACTGTGTCGCGAGCAATCATGCCGCGAGTTGTCAGTGTCGTGCAGATTACGAAGGCGATCCTAATAGTCTAAGTGTGGGATGTCGTCCAAGACCTGTGGTCTGCTCGTCACAAACCGACTGTTTAATCAATACTTATTGTTACGAAGGCATTTGCCGACGTGAGTAAATAATTATTGAATTTCATTTACTTTACTAAGACCATTTTAATCAAAATTCTTTCACCCAGAATATGTGAAATGCAATTCTTCTACATTGCTATATTTAACAAGTAATATTATTTTCAGCATCTTGTCAATCGGACGAGGAATGTAATTTGTCCGACGTTTGCTTGAACGGTCAATGCTTAGATCCGTGCAATGTAAGAGGAGCCTGCGGCATAAATGCCGAATGCAAAGTCAAAAGTCACATTAAACAGTGTAGCTGTCCGCAAGGGTTCACCGGTAACTCCGAGGTAGAATGTGTAAGACGTAAGTATACGAACGGTTTCGTGACATTTGAACATCTGCTCCAATATCTTTTGGTAAATTTTGTAAATTATTCATTATTTGCAGTACCAGTATCCTGTCTTGGAAGCAGGGATTGCAACGAAGGCAACACCTGTCGCGAGAACGTTTGCTTGCCAATTTGCATTATCGACGATGATTGCGCGTTGAATGAGAAGTGTATTCGCAGTAATTGCTTGTTGACTTGCCGACTGGACAATGACTGTTTTCTGGGTCACATCTGTCTGAACAACATGTGCTCGTTCGGTTGTCGTGCCGACGAAGACTGCAACGCGAATGAGGCTTGTTTAGGGAACAAGTGCGTGAACCCGTGCGAGGCTACACCGTGCGGACCAAACGCCAAGTGCACCGTCTTCAACCAACGTGCCACGTGTTCCTGCCCTACCGGTTTTATACCAAATCCGACCGCCAAGGTTGCATGTTTAAGAACGCCTGGTCCGATCTGTCAAGCCAATCGGGATTGCGCTGTGGGCACGGCTTGCATTGCTGGTGTTTGCACACCTGTCTGCTCATCCAGCGCGAACTGTTTGAGCAACGAGAGATGCGACAGCTCCGGCATTTGCAAGTCACTTTGCAGAAGGGACGAGGATTGCAGAAGTGGTGAGATCTGCGAGGGGCTGGTATGCATTTCCGGTTGCCGAGCGGACATTGAATGTCAGGATAGTTATACGTGTATAAACAACCAGTGTACAGGTGAGTCAATTATCGATATTCTTTAAATCTCTGTTGTAATAATTTTGTCAATATCATGTCGAATTTACTCTTGCTTGTTTGTATTTTGTTTTTCTCGATAAACGTAATGTTTCCTATTATCCTTAATTATCCAATTATCCTTTACTTGCAGATCCGTGTTCGTTGGCTGGCGCTTGCGGTGTAAATGCCAAGTGTACAATCGTCAATCACCAAAAGATATGCACGTGTCCATCACCTTTGGTGGGAGATGCTCGTATTGGATGCAAGCAGACATTCCTTCCTTGCTCATCTGAACTAGAATGTTTACCAGGACAAACGTGTTACGGTAGATCGTGTTATTCCACGTGCAGAAGGTACATGACTATAAATCAATTGCATAAAATTACCATTATGTTTCGATGCTAAAATAACATCTTTTCAGCGATGCGAATTGCTTGAGTGACGAACGGTGCGATGGCGGCATTTGTAAAGCGATATGCAATAGCGATGACCATTGCATCGCGAATCAAATATGCCACAATCGTATGTGCGACATTGGGTGCCGCAGTGATAACACGTGTCCGAGCGACGAATCTTGCATAAACAATCAATGTAGAAGTAAGTATAGTTCACATATAAGATATTGCACTAGACTTCAAATACGATCGAACAACGCGATGCAACTGCATTATGATCTTCAGATCCATGCGAAGATGGCAAGGCGTGTGGAGAATGCGCCGGCTGTCGCGTGGTCAATCACGTGGCTCAATGTAGTTGTCCCGCGAATTATTACGGTAACGCGTTAATCAATTGCGCCAAGACTATGATTCCCTGCGACGGCTCGTGCGAATGCGACGAAATCGGTTTCTGCACTACTAGTTGCCATCAGAATGATTGTTCTTGCGGCGAGGTTTGTCATAACGGCAAATGTCGCATTAAGTGCGATATCAACAACGCATGTCCAAAGGTAAAGTCAAAAAATTGGGGAGAAAGCGTCGTTTTTTTTATTAATGCATTTTTAATCTTAAATTACATATTTAAAACTAAATACAGGGTTACGTATGTGATGGAGGTTTGTGCCTCGTTGGCTGTCGTACCCACTCTGACTGCCCGTCATCATTGTCGTGCACAAATGGCCAGTGTGAAAATCCATGTTCCGCCCAGGGATCACCTTGTGGAATAAATGCACTTTGTCGTGTCTCGAGCCATCGTGCGGTGTGTTTATGTCCAGAAGGCTACCAGGGTGAACCAAGTCAGGAGTGTTACCAGCTGGAGTGTCATCATGACGACGATTGCGAGCTGAACAAACATTGCAGCGAATACGGAGTTTGCACAAATCCGTGTTTACAGCACGGCGTTTGTGGCTTCAATGCGCAGTGTCGCGTGATCAACAGGAAGGCACAGTGCTCTTGCCCGCCGGGACATTTTGGCAATCCGAAGATCAATTGCAAGAAAGGCAAGTCTATTACATTTATATAGAAATTATGCTTGTAAACAAAATAATAATTTAAAAATATATGAGTTTTCGTTGTAGATTAAAAATAGAACAAATAGCCTATATAGAAAAACGAGCGAATCAAATAACATATATAAAATAACCTAATCTAACAATAATAGAACATAACCTAACAATAATAGACGTTTAATAGAATATTATAATAAGAGTTAGACGTAACGTTTTAGCTTACAAAGCTTTCATCCATTTATCCATTGTATGGCATAGCCCAAATCGAGCTTTGGCCTTCCACAGCTTTCACCTTCACTGAATCCGATCCTACCGCAGTTTTTCTCCATCCACGCACTCCCAGATGATCCTCCGCGCATCCTCTATTTCTCCGCCACTCCATCTTCCCATTTTCTCCTTGGCTTTCCCACCAGTTTCTTTCTAAAAATTTTTCCGTTTGATATCTTCTTGAGTATTTATCCTCCATTCTAATTATATGACCTGTGTGTCTATCGCAATTTTTGCAACTTAATGAACTCCGAAAGTGGAGGCTTCTTATATTGTTGATATAATTCATGATTGTATCTTATCCTCCAATTGTCACGCTCTTTCTTAGGTTCTAAAATCCTCCTCAGAATTTTTTTTGTAAATATATTAACTTTGTTAGCTGCATTGTCTAACAGGATCCATGCTTCATAACCATAGATCAGTATGGATCTGATGATGATTTTATAAACTTTTACTTTGGAATTCCAATTTGTGGCTGTTTCTAGATCGGAATACGCGAACTGCATAAAACTTTACATTTTATTGACGAGTAATATTCTCTTTTGTATTTCTGGCTCTTCTGTCTTTATTTAATTCCACTCCTAGATAAGTAAACTGATTTATTGTTTGTATATTATCTTTTAATTTCTATCCTTCTCAGACTCTTATTAGATCTTGTCAAGATTTTTGTTTTCTCTTTGTTTATTTCCAAAACAATAGCACTAGCATTTTCCTTAAGACTTACATATGCTTCCTGCGCCTTCGTAATAGTCCTGCTCATTAGTACCAGTCCATTACTTAACCCACCTTTTCAGAGGACCATACCTTCCTTTCTCTTTAGTCTTGACCCTGTACCTCACTAGGGTTGGTTACCCAGTCACCCGTAAGACGTTCAGGTTATCTCTTGGTGATGAGAATAGGAATTGAACAGGAGAGGCTCAGTAACGTTAACAATGGTCATATCTTACGCTTTTTATTAGACCTTATAAAGCTTCAGTAACATATTATAAAATATTAAAAGAAAATATAATTATATATAACCGAAAATGAAGTACCGAAGTAATACGATATTAACACAAATTATTTAAATTATTTAATTATTTAATTTACGCGCGCGTTTTTTACATTTCTTAATCAGGTGGTGACGAATGTCTACGAAGACCTTGTGGCGTTAATGCTAAATGCCGAGAAACTCTGAATGGTTTCGAATGCACGTGCGATCCGGGATGCCACGGTGACCCGCATCAGGTGTGTCTTTGCGATGGTGATCTTTGCAAGGATACTCGTTGCGGTGTCAATGCAGCCTGTAGAATTTATAAGAATCAGCCGCAGTGTTATTGCCCACCGAATAATCCATCGGGCGATCCAATGCACGCATGTACGTTTTACTTTTTTTACTGGATTTAATAAGACATGCATAAGAGAAATAACAATACCTGCGTATGAAGTAAATTGAAGAAATCTTTTTATATACATTATTATCGAAACGAATAAATAAAATTTAGAAAGTATATAACAAAAAGTCCATATTTTGAAAATATCAATTTTAATATCATGGCAAGATGATAAATATTCATTATGTGTCTCTTTGTTTGGTATTGTTATTAATTATTTCTTATTTGTTATTTATTATTGTCATTAATTATTTCTTACAATGGTTTGTTGATACAGGTAGTTCAGATAGAGATTTAGGAGACTGTCGAACGAATGGATGCGGAAAGAACGCTGAATGCATTAGAGATGGAGCTATATTCGTATGTCGATGTCCACCAGGTACAAGCGGTTCGCCAGATATCGAGTGCACAACAGGTAGGAAAATACGGCCTACTAACTTTTTAACCGAGCCGATTGATTAATTTTATGTATAGCATTTGTGACTAGCGAGCAATACTGACAATCACAGGAACATGGTCCGTAGAATAACCATGTATCGTCTAGTAGGACTTGAATAATACATAGACGTATTAATCGAGTGAAAACGTTAACATGGAGAGACAGATGTGATTGGAGCAGTATGTCGCCACGACATTGGATATATACATATTTTACCCATAAGCAAAGAGTACAACACCTGAGAGTACATTACCTGTACATACAATATAGAATATACTGTACATAATTTTGAAATGAGAGAACACGTTTCACACATATCTCACACATAACTTCATATGTAGAATGTTTATTTCAGTATCCAATCTGTCTTGAGGATATATAATTGAATAAACAGAAAGACACTCATTTTGCCTATTATAGTGCCACTTGAATACAAGGAGGTACACATTTACAATCGACACCATATATATTTCTATTTTAGGATTAATACAGATTGGGAACTGCGAAAGGGACATTCTCATATACCCATGCTTGATATTTGCTGATATTCACGGGTTGTTATTTCTTCCTATTCTGAAATCTGTGGGGGCTTGTGTTGTAAATATCGCTGCTTGCCGTTGTAATTTCTCTGAGAAGATGTCTGATGTTTTGAAAAAGTGTAAAGTCGTTACTCTATACTTCTTCACAGAGCCTACCCTACTTTCATCATAAATACAAAGCATGTGGTTTATGTTATTTGTGAGAAAGTTTCTTTTCACAGTTCTTATAAATGCTTTTTTCTTTTTTTTTCCTGTCCCACCACCCACGACCCACCGACTCTACACCGACTTGAACACCACTATTCGTGACAATAGAGCGCGAATGCACCAGCGACTTAGAGTGCCCCAATGAAAAAGCCTGCATAAATCTACAATGTTTGGACCCGTGCGCGCTACGCGGTGCCTGTGGGATCAATGCCTTGTGCCGAGTGGTTCTGCACAAGCCACGTTGCTCGTGCCCGCAGTGCTATATCGGCATGCCCCACACGGCTTGTCATCCAGATTCCAAATGCGACACGCTCAATCCCAAACCTACGCCGAGCATCGGTTGTTCCTCCGACTACGATTGTCCGGAGAGTCTCTCCTGCCACTCGCAGACAGGCGAGTGCCGCGACCCGTGTTTGAGTTCTCGGTATACCTGCGAGGTCAACAAGAGGTGTCAGGTGCGGAATCACAAACCTATGTGTGTTTGCAAATATGGCTTCGTGGTCAACGAGATCGGAGAATTGACCTGCGCTCCTGACACGCTTACCTGCTCGAGAGACTTCGATTGTCCCTCGAACGCCGCGTGCGTCAATGGGAAATGTCAAAATCCCTGTAACGTGCGAAACAAAAGACCGTGTCCGGCTGATAAAACCTGTGATGTCCTGGACCACCGTCCCGTGTGCATTTGCACCAAAAACTGCAATCCCTCCCTCTCCATTTGCCTGCGAGACAGTGGCTGCTCTCCAGACTTGGCGTGCCGCAACTATCGCTGCGTGGACCCATGCAGAAACTCTACCTGTCCGGCTGATGCCCCCTGTTACGTGGAGGAGCACAAGCCTATCTGCAAGTTCTGTCCCCCCGGCTTTGTGCCAGATACTAAATACGGATGCATGAAAGGTAAACACAATTTCTCAGAACACTATCTGAGTCTTGTCATTTCTCATAGCCGTTATCACATCTTTACATTGCCTGGCCTTACACGAGACATACAATTGCTACTTTTCAGGTTTCCGACCGTACAGATAGCAGAATATAGCGCAAAACTTTTACTTAATTATTCTTCACCAACCTGATTTTAATTTAATTTCTTTTAAATTTATAAGATTACTTTTCGTAAACTGTAGTTCTATTAGTAGTTCGCAATGCACAGATTTTTTTGTTCTGTTGTCTGGACGCATATTTCAGGATCCAAGTTACAGAAACAAGTTTCCCATACCCTAGACTCCTGCTCTATTCTGCCGATCTTTTTACTATTGAAGAATTCTTCCGTTACATCTGTCTCTGTAAAGACTTAATAATATTTCTTACAATCAGCTTATACCTATTATATGCGAGCATGCTAACTTTTAATTTGTAGTAATTGAAATAAACTGTAAACTTATTTGTAGCTTAGTCTAATCAGAGTCGCTCCCCAATTAGCAGTTTTGCCACTTTATCAGATATTATGTTTACATTATATTGTATCCGCAGCAGTTCTTCATCCCATGCCCAAGCCAGTTTGTGAGTCCGATGATGATTGCAGCGACGCAGAAGCATGCGTCGAAAGCTCCTGTGTTGATCCCTGCATCAACAGGTGTCAACTGGCTGTTCAGTGTCGGGTTGAAGCACACAGGCCTATTTGTGATTGTGATCCTAACGACAAACGTTGTTCACCTGGTGATGCAACGACATTGCGTTCTATAGATTTAGATCACACTTTCAAAACAACGGGTGTTAGCATTCCGTTATCCACATCACCCATTTCCACTACGGAGATGTTAACCGTTACATACACGGAGGAAAGTACGGTTGCTTTAACTGATGTTACCAGAAATTTATTAGAAAATAGTACTACTGAAACGACAAGTGAATCAGATACGACAATTGTAACGACGGAAATCACTATTGAGTTCCCGGAACGCACAACAACCGAATCTTCGATATTAAGTACAACCAAAATAAATATTCCAAATGGTACTTTGATTTCACCGACAAACGTTAATATTTTAGAGAATATAACATTTAGTCCCTTTACCACTCCAATGTTTGAAAGTACTAGTTTTGAAGAAGAAACTACTTCAACAGAATATACAACAACAGCACGTACTATTACTTCCGAAATTGAACAAACCACGTATACTATTCCAACAATGTATGGTACAAAAGAGACTGTTAAAGAAAATGTATCTTCTACTACAATTGAGACTACAAAGAGTGAATTTGAATTTGGTTATGGAGAAAATGTTACAACTGATATAACTGAAACAACTATTCTTCAAAATGTTACTGCCACTTCTCCAGTTATATTCAGTTATACCGAGATCACTGATACTAGCAAAAGTACTGAGACAACAACTATTTCTAAGGCAACGGAGGTCAATATTGAAGTTCCTAAGAATATAACTGCAGTTCCTACCACAGAAGTTCCTAATGTAAGTGGTGAAGAAATTTCCACAGTAGTAACAACTACACAACCTTTTACTACTACTATGCAATATTCTACTATCACAGAATTGACAGTAAAGCCGTTAAAAGAAATCACTGAAACACATATGGAAAGTACCACTAGCGCAATGCCTGATACGACATTTCTTACACAAGCAGATCATACGATGTCTTCCCCAAGTATCTTAGAACATACTGAAACATCTACAATAAATATTGAACGTGATACTATCCAAGAAATTACACAAGAATGGAGCACTGCCAAAACTGACTCGGTTAATACCACTGACTCATATGTAAAAGATACTACTCCATTTACTATCGCTACATCTGAATTTCCTATGTTTACGACAACAAATATTATTGATGTCAGCAATTCTCATAAAGGCACTGATATTTCTGCAACAGAACAATCCTCTACTGAATACATCACATCTCACTTTACCACGGAAGAATATTCGACAGAACAATATACTACTTTGAAACATTTCACTACAACTGAAAAATTTACTGGACAGGTTTCTAGTACAGAATATTATAGCACATTGGAACATACTACGGAGGAACATTCCACTACAGAACAGTTTAAAACAGAACAAACAGAACAGTATACTACGTTTGCACAATCTACTGAACAGATGTCTACTATGAAACAATATAGCACGTCTACAGAAGGATACCCTACTATTACTACGACAGAACAACTTACATCACAACAACCCACAGAACAATATACTACTATTTCGAAACAATATGCTTCAACTGAAGAAGAGTCTACAGAACAAATCTCTACTACAGAACAGATCTTTACTACGAAGCAATACAGCACGCCTGAATATTCTACAGAAAGATGTTCTACAACAGAACATGTTAGAACATCGCAGCAACCTACAGAACAATACACTAGTTTAAACCAATATACTTCAACTAAAGAATCTACAGAGCAAAATTTTACTACCGAGTATTATAGTATACCTAAATATTCTACAGAAGCCCATTCCACTACAGAACAGATACCAGAACAAACAGAACAATACACTACGTTTGCACAACCTACGGAACAAATCTCTACTACAAAGTTACATAGCACGCCTGAGTATTCTACAACAGAACAGTTTAAAACATCACAGCAACCAACAGAACAATACACTACTTTGAATCAATATACTTCAACTGAAGAAGTTACAGAACAGATTTCTACTACAGGTTATTATAACGCATCGGAATATTCAACAGAAGAATATTTCACTACAGAACAATTTAAGACATCAGAGCAAACAGATCAATATACTACGTTTGCACAACCTACGAAACAAATCTCTACTACAAAGTTATACAGCACGCCTGAGTATTCTACAACAGAACAGTTTAAAACATCACAGCAACCAACAGAACAATACACTACTTTGAATCAATATACTTCAACTGAAGAAGTTACAGAACAGATTTCTACTACAGGTTATTATAACACATCGGAATATTCAACAGAAGAATATTTCACCACAGAACAATTTAAGACATCAGAGCAAACAGATCATACTACGTTTGCTCAACCTACGGAACAAATATTTACTACAAAGCAATACAATACAAATTCTGAATATTCTACAGAGGTATATTCTACAACAGAACAACATAGAACATCACAAGAATCAACAGAACAATATGTTACTTCGAAACAGTACACTACAACTGAAGAGTCTACAGAACGGATCTTTACTACAGAAGAATATTCCACTACAGGACTCAAGACATCACAACAGCCCACTATATTTGAACAATCTACAATAAAACAGATTTCTACTACAGAACAATATAGCACATTTGAATATCCATCTGAACAGTTCATCACATCTACGCAAGCGACACAATATAGCACAACCGAGTACTCTACAGAAGAATATTCTGTCACAGAGCAACTTGCTACGTCCGAAAACTCTACAGAGCAATATTCGACAGAATACTATACGACACCTGAAATTATTCGGAATGAAACAAATATGTTTTGTACCTTACATACAGATTGTACAGAATGTGAAACTTGCATTGATGATCTTTGTCGGAATCCATGTAAAATTGACAATCCATGTCCAGAGAATGTCTTATGCGATGTTGTAAATCACCAGGCTGTGTGCTTAGACTCAAGTACCGAGCAGAGTACGTCTAATTGTAGCGTACTCCCAGGTAAAGATTTCTCTTGTCGGGAGTTTCGTAAATGTGGTGTCATTTTATGTTTGTACTGTCACCGATGTTCTCTACAAGCTTCCTCCAGTGAGACCATGTTGTCGTATCCAGATAAAAATTGGAAACAACCAATTCTGGAGATTGTAGACACTGCTTGTCGAATCAGTCATTTCATGAAATGGCTCACCGGTGTAAATTCATAAATGAGAATGCGATCGACCATAAGGGCGGCCCATAAATCGAACATCTATCTGTCCCATGTGATGACCGCATCGAAAATTATCAAAAGGCAGTCAGACTTTGCTTTCCCAAATGCAGACAAAGGACTGCTGCATTAGCGCTCTACGCATGATGTACATCAATGCTTGTGCACGATTTTTCCTCTTTTACAGCTTTTTTGTATTTAACATATGTATAATGAATTGCAATTTCAGTCGTCTGTATTCAAAGGAAATTATCTTTCACGCGAATTTGATGTAATGTCATATTGTGGCATGTTCACAAAGCAATTTTTGCTATAAAATCAGAATTATTAGTTAGATAGATAAAGAAATCAGAGAAGAATGTTGAAAGATAATTTTGCTCGAAGTAGACGCGCTAATGTCTTTTTAACTGCTATACTTGACACATGTAACACAAATATCACTATGGCCGGTATTCATAGTTGGGTCTTATAATTAAGACGTCTTAAGTTCATCTTCGGATACTCCGTAGCCAATGAACTGATTCGTACAGCATCTAAAGATAAACTTAAGACGATCTTATAATATATAAGATCCAACTATGAATACCAGTTTATGTATTTTAAAGGAAAAAAGTACATCGTCCTTGTGTATTTATGTTTATGTATTGCACTGGCAACACCCCTGTGATAGATTTAAGCAAATGTGCATTGTTTTATAGCTGCCGTTTTTGATAGAACATACCAAAATGGCAGTTAAAACTGAGGTTTATATATATTAAATTTTCTGTTGGGACATGTACATTAACATTCGCGACGCTCTCGTCATTTGTAACATTGATTTCTGCTTTTCTAATGTGCATTTGTTTCGTTAGATGTGAAATGTACGACGCACAACGACTGCCCCATCCAATTGGCTTGCGTAAATCATCAATGCGTGAATCCTTGTACTTTGGGTAATCCGTGCGACTTCGTTGAAGCTTGCCATGTTCAGTATCATAGGCCGGTCTGTGTCAAAGGTTCGTTTGCAATTAAATTAGGCAATTAAGTTAATCTTGCATATCTGTAATGAAAAAATACTTATTATTTTATATTCTTTCAGTGGATGGCAACGAGGCGGAATGTCCTTACTGTCCACCTGGCATGTTATGCGACCCATCGACAAACACTTGCATCAAAGGTTCGTACTACCGCCAGAACTGTACTTGGTTTCACTTGATTTTATTTTCAGTTCTTTTTATAGCCGTCGAGAAATTTGTAAATATGTATGTATTGTACATATCTCACGTACATATTTTGCAAATTATATATAAGACTTTCTTCATACAAAGCACAAAATTCTCGTTATAACTATCGTGCATGATCACGAAGAATGATCTCTTTGAGATATTCGTCATATTCTTTCATACATCTCTCTTGTCTCGAAGAATGTTTTTCTCTCGATTAATGATTTATATTTTTTCACACATAAAGTTCAAGAGAATCACATTGCTATGCAAAGAGAACTCCCTTTATCTCAATTCTTATACTTGTGCACACTTCTTGGGGTTACATGGGCTTTCTCACTCTTTCTCTAGCGGGTTGCACTAGCAACAGGGATTGCCCTCTGACAGAAGCGTGCATCGGGCGCACTTGCCAGGAACCGTGCCTAGTTCGAAATCCTTGTGCTGAACACGCTATTTGTATTAATACAAATCACGGAGCAGACTGCAGTTGTGAAGAAGGCTATCACGGAAATGGATTCTCTTATTGTGATTTACGTAAGTTTCACAATGAGATATCAAATTAAAATTACAACTTAAAATAACATGTAATAAAATTACATGATAACATTACATTCATTTTATTATATATAAATCGATATTATTTTCTCAAATATTTTATAGAATATTCGATACGAAAGTAATGCAAATCATTAGTAAAAGTTGCAAGTAAAGCTTTGTAATTGATTGCAAAATTTTATAAAAATTCAACAACAGATTAGTTCGAAATTTACATAAATAAATGTACATAAAATGTATATAAAAAACATGTATATAAAAATGTAAATTAATATATTCTACGATTTCAGTGGAAGAAACGAAAAATATTTGTCAATACAACGAAGACTGTCCTCCACACAAAAACTGCGATCGACTCAACAGGCAGTGCATTAATCCTTGCGTCGAGTTTGATTGTGGAGATAATGCAAAGTGCGTTTCCAGTAATCATCAAGCGCAGTGTACGTGCCTTCCAGGTTATCAAGGAAATCCTCAAATTGGCTGTCAAGAGATAGTGCCAAGTTTTGATCCTTGCGTTCCAAATCCGTGCGGTTTGAATGCTTTATGCGAAAATGACAATGGAAATCCCGTCTGTTTCTGTCCAAAGGGTCTAACTGGAAGTCCGTTCGAGCAGTGCAGTATGTATACATTTTTTATAAAATATATCTATGACACTGTCTATATGTTTTAAATTATAAATATAGGTATTTAAATGTAAATGTATGTGTATTTAAATTTAATGAAATATTTAAAAAAATTGTTTTAATTTAAAAAAAAAGTTTTTTTTTAACAAATTAATCTTGTAATGTGTGCAGTTCCGGAAGGTGACCAGTGTGAAGGTAATCCCTGTGGCGTCAACTCAGGATGTCGAGTGGTGAATGGACAGGTGAAGTGCTTCTGTTTGCCAGGATATGAGGGTGACCCGCCGCATCTCCCCTGTGCATTTCCTAGTACCTCTTGCGATCCTTCTCCATGCGGTCCCAATACTCGTTGTTCTGTGTTGGATAATGGTTTTGCGAAGTGTACTTGTTTACCTGGATACATCGAAAGCCCCAACACTATTAGAGGATGCGTGCCGAAAGCTGACCAGTGTGAATTTAATCCGTGTGGTTTTGGAGCGAGATGTAATAGCACGAGGGTACCACCTTGTTATTGTCCAGATCTTATGATCGGAAACCCATACAAGAGTTGCGGAGGTAATTATTACCAATAACTGAAAAACAAAATAAAAAATAAAAAACAAAATAAAAAAAATTTATTTCCAAATATTTAAAAAAACTATCAAGAATTCTGTATCTCGTAACTACAATTTTTTACCTAACCAATTTTTTTACCTAACAAGTTGTTAAACAAACCGTTTTTTGTATAAATTTTTAAAAACTTTTTTTATTAAACTTATTATTTTAATTTTAAAAAATTTATCTTAATTTAAAAAGATTTTTATTTTAATTCAAGATTTTTATGCTTTATCTTTTTTAATGTATAATATTAAGTTAAAAAGCTTTTTGCGATCTTCCACATCTTGAATGACATAATTACTATATAATTAAACATTTTAAGCAATTTTCAATAATACGTTCTACTATTCTTTTACTATCCTTATTGCAGCACGACCAGTGGAACCATATGATCCTTGTCTATTATCACCTTGTGGAAAAAATGCTATTTGCACGGGGATCGATGGCATAGCTAAATGCACATGCATACCACCATTTGTCGGCAATCCCTATATAGACGGTTGCGAGGCCGAGTGCATCGTTAATCGGGATTGCGAAAGTCATCTGGCTTGTTTTAATCAACATTGCAGAGATCCATGCCCAGGCGTGTGCGGCGCTAATGCGCATTGCGAAGTCGTCGATCATCTTCCAATGTGTTCTTGCTTGCCAGGATATACCGGAGATCCTTTTAGAGCTTGCAAAATAGAAAGACCTTGTACGTGGATATATTTCAATTTATATACTTCATATGTGATTTGTTTCATTTATTACACAATATTACTGCGCTAATTTAGATGACACAACATTTCTTTTTAGCTCTAAAAACTCTAAACATGGGTAAAATTTATCCAGACCAATTTTGGGAAAAGTGAACTTTAAGGAACTGTGTTTTGGTTTTTTATTATAACTATTTTTAATTTTATTTAATTGCAAAACTATTTACAGAATTCTTTTTCTCGATTTTTTATTACAATAATTAAAAAAAAACATTGAACTTTATTAATCATTTTTAATCATTTATTAATCATTTTTACAAGAGCAAATAAAAATGAGCTAGTTAAAATTTACCATGTTTAGGGTTCACATAAATTTTAGATGTTTAGAGTTCTAAATTAAATTTAGAATTAATAAATTTACTATTCAATTATTATCTATTTTATAGACAATTCATATATTTTAATTAAATTCATATATTAAAGTCATATATATTAAAATCTATTTTAGATTAAAATAAAATATTTTATAAAAAAGGTAGATATAAAAGTTTTGAAAAATTATACAAACTAACAACGTATTACATATTCTAAAATTGTTATAAATATTTCTAAATTTAATTCTAAATTATAATAAGTAAATTTATATATTAACTGTAATATTAACGTAATAAGAAGTTTAATTCGGTTTCATTTTTTAGTGGTGCCAGATCAGAATCCGTGTATGCCATCACCATGCGGTCCACACAGTATCTGCCGTGTAATGAATGATCGTGCAGTTTGTTCATGTAGTCCAGGTTATCAAGGCACTCCACCGTATTGCCGTCCGGAGTGTCTCGTTAGCACGGAATGTCCGGCTCATTTGGCTTGCATTAATCAAAAGTGTAATGATCCTTGTCCGGGATTGTGTGGTTTGAACGCTGATTGTCAGGTCAACAATCACAACCCCATTTGCAGTTGTCCTCGTCAATACATTGGTGATCCATTCACTCATTGCGTCAAAGAAGGTAATACATTATGTTAGTGTACTTTAGTTCGATAGTGGATCTCTATTAAATAAGGAGTGTACTCCTTCTGAGTTTATTCTGATTATGAAGTATTGCAATAGGAAGTAAGATAGTAGTTAAAACTAGTTGGATAATTGATTTTTTGGCTTTTAAAATTGATACAAAAGTTCTGAGAAGATTTATGTCGCAATGAAAAAGATAGTAGAATTAAAGGTATTAAAATTTAAATTTTTAAGTGAATTAAATAAATAATATATTTATTGTCAAGTTATAAAATCAAAAGGTTTTTCTCATGAAATGATACTTATATAATATTATTTAATATAATATATCATTTCGAAATATAATATAAAATGATAAATAATATTTAATCCGTCGTACTCTTTTCAGAACCTTTACCACCAACAACGAATCCTTGTTTGCCATCGCCTTGCGGGCCTAACGCTGATTGTCGCGTTCAAGAGGATCATCCGATATGCACGTGCATCAGTGGCATGTTCGGAGCACCGCCGAATTGCAGGCCAGAGTGTGTGATCGATCAGGACTGCATTAGTTCTTTAGCTTGTATTCAAAAGAAATGTTTAGATCCATGCGTTGGATCATGCGGTTTTAACACGAATTGTACGGTGCAGAATCATCGACCTATATGTCATTGTTACGAAGGCTATGAAGGAGATCCTTTCTCAGGATGCGCCAAAGGTAAATAAGAATTTTAACAATTTTTATCTTAAATTGATATATTGTTATATATTCTGAATAAACATTTTTGTTCTGTAGCTATCTTCCCAGTGCAAATGCCATGCGATCCTTCACCTTGCGGTACGAATGCTGTATGTAAAGAGCGTAATGGCGCGGGATCTTGCACTTGTCTGCCCGATTATACTGGTGATCCTTACGAAGGCTGCAGACCAGAATGCGTTCAAAATTCGGATTGCATTCACACGAAAGCTTGTATTAATAACAAATGCAAGGACCCGTGTGTGGGAGCGTGTGGAATTAACGCACAATGTCAAGTCTATAATCATCAGCCATCCTGCAGTTGCCTCTCTGGTTACACCGGAGATCCACTTACGTCTTGTCACATACCGATAAGTACGCTAATGATATTCCTCTAACGTTTCTGACATATTATGAGCTTAAATGATTTGTATTATATATCTAATATATTTTTATAGAGCCTTCAGTACCAGGCGATACGTGCCAACCATCTCCCTGTGGACCATATAGCAACTGCCGCGTTATTGATAATCACGCAGTGTGCTCCTGTCAGCCTAATTACATCGGCAGTCCACCATCATGCCGACCGGAATGCGTAGTCAGCACGGACTGTAGCCCGAACACGGCGTGTATAAATCAGAGGTGCAGGGATCCATGTCAAGGCACGTGCGGTGTGAATGCAGATTGCCGAGTGATCAATCATAATCCAGTCTGTATCTGCGCGATTGGCTACAGCGGGGATCCGTTCTTCGGTTGCGTTAAGGAAGGCAAGTTTCAAAATTCTTTTGGCCGTTATCTTGAAATTTTTATCTCTGATATATTGAATATTTTAATAATTTATACATTTTTAAATATTATCTTTCATTATTTGAATTATTATACAAATCGATATAAATAAGACGTGCTGGTTTACATATGCAACTCTATATATTCTGATTTAACAATTATAATAGAAGTGACACCGATACCAAAACCAAGCGGCAACCCTTGCGTTCCTTCACCATGCGGACCGAATTCCCAGTGTCGGGTGATCGACGGTCTTCCGGCGTGCTCGTGCTTACCGAATTACGTGGGCCGCGCACCAAATTGCCGTCCCGAGTGTGTCATAAACGAAGGATGCCCCGGCAATTTGGCATGTCAAAACGAACAATGCGTGGACCCGTGCCCAGGCTCTTGCGGCGTGAACACGTATTGCAATGTCGTAAAACACAATCCTGTTTGCATTTGCAACGAGGGTTACACGGGCGACCCGTTCACGGAATGTATACCCATCGTAGAAGGTATGTGTTTCTTTGCAAAGTCCTCGCGAGGTATTAAATTAATATAGTTATTTTTATTAGTTATTTATCTTCTAATAGTTATCATCTAATTATGTATAATTAATTGTTCTCAGCGCCTATCACGACAGAACAACCACGCACGCCGTGTAATCCGTCGCCGTGCGGCGCCAACGCAGTGTGCAACGAACGAAACGGCGTCGGGTCTTGTACGTGTCTACCGCAATACTTCGGTGATCCATACATTGCTTGCAGACCTGAATGCGTGACCAACGCCGACTGCGACCGCAGCAAGGCTTGTCTAAACAACAAATGCATCAATCCGTGCCCCGACACTTGCGGTCAAGACGCCACTTGTCGCGTGGTTAATCACGCCCCAATGTGCTCCTGCCTACCTGGTTATACTGGCGACCCGGTGAACGGCTGTACCATCATCGTCGTGACGCCGTTGCCCGTGCCGATCGATCCCTGCAATCCATCACCGTGCGGACCCAACAGCAACTGTCGAACGCAGGACGGACACGCAGTGTGCCTCTGCCAACCAGGATTCTCCGGAGTCCCACCGACCTGCCGACCGGGTTGCATTGTCAGTTCTGAATGCCCACAGAACAGGGCGTGCATTAATAATAAGTGCGCGGATCCATGTCCAGGTTCTTGTGGACAAAACACGAACTGTCTTACGGTGAATCACAATCCCATATGCAGTTGCGCCAGCGGCTACTCCGGCGATCCTTTCGTACATTGCACCAGGATTAGCACCACGTCGCCATTGCCAAAAGGGGAAGGAGATCCTTGCCTGCCGAATCCTTGCGGACCGAACTCGCAGTGCAGAGTTATAGGCTCGCAGCCAGCGTGTTCCTGCTTGCAGAATTACATTGGCCGTCCACCGAACTGCAGGCCGGAGTGCACTGACAACTCGGAATGCTTTAATACCGCAGCATGTATCAATCAGAGATGTAAGAATCCCTGCCCTGGTGCTTGTGGTGAAATCGCTAAATGCACGGTGCAGAATCACGTTCCGTTCTGTACCTGTCCGGAAGGATACGAGGGGGATCCTACTGTGCGCTGCGTTCTGGCATCTCCGCCAGGTGAGTAGAAATTTGGATATTCATCGAATTAGATTGTCCAAGATAAATATTTGAATATACACTGTTCTTTATAAATATCATAAATTTTGTCTCTTATATTTTTGTAGCAACAGACAGGACTGTGTCGAACCCATGCTCGCCGAATCCTTGCGGTCCCAATGCGCAATGTCGCGAAAGAAACGGAGCTGGTGCCTGCGGATGCCCACCTGACCTAATAGGCGATCCTTATGATATCATCAAGGGTTGCCACAGAGAATGCGAAACGAACAATGACTGCGCACCGCAGCTGGCGTGTGTTGGTTTCAAATGCACAGATCCATGTCCAAACACGTGTGGAACGTTGTCTATCTGTAATGTACAAGGACACGTTCCTGTTTGTTTATGTCCACCGGGATATACCGGAGATCCGTACTTCGCTTGCGAAATCGAGGAGATGATAAGTAAGTGTCTTTGGTAATGGAATATAATAAATGGCAAATTGACAAATAAAAGATAAATATGATTAGTTACACATTAACAAAGTGGAAACACTACTAATAATACTACTACTAATGATATTGTTAGCATTGTTTTAACTGTATTAATTGTATTAATTTAGTATTATCAATACGGATATATTAGTATTAATTGTGCAAATAAATTACAAAAACATTTGAAAAGACACTTTAGATAAATATTAAAAAATTAATTATAAAAATAAAAATCTGTAATGTTATTTTCCTTAGAAACATTGGAACCGTGCTCTCCATCACCTTGTGGGCCCAACAGTAAATGCCGAGTCGTTAATGGTCAAGCTGTATGCACCTGTTTACCAGAATACAGGGGCATTCCACCGTCATGCAGACCAGAATGCATCGTTAATGCTGAGTGCCCGCCTCATTTAGCGTGTGTAAATAAGAAATGTGCAGATCCTTGCCCTAATACTTGTGGACTGAAGGCGCAATGTATTACTAAAAATCACAATCCAATTTGCACTTGCCCTGCTGGTTTCACAGGAGATCCTTTCACTTTCTGTTCACCATTTGGTAAGCATCACACATATTTTATATTCTCGCAACGTTAATATAAATATCCTAGAAAATTCGGTTTAAATAAAATTGTATCACTTTTAATATTTATGTCATATGATTTAAAATTCTTAGTAGTTTTATTAGAGTAGTATTATCAGTAACATTATTAGAGTATTTAATTTTAATGTTCCATATATTTATTAATTTTTTAAAAAAGTGTATTATTGATATTATAAATGTTTTTTAATTACGTACATTTTTCTTAAATATAAAAAATATTTAATAACTATTTTTCAGTTACTACCGATCTTCCGATAACTGAGCGGCCACCATCTTGCACCCCATCACCTTGTGGTCCAAACTCTTTGTGTCAAATAATATCCGGCAATCCTGCTTGCTCCTGTTTACCAAATTATATTGGTGTACCACCGCAATGTCGACCGGAATGCATCTTAAGTTCCGAATGTAAAAGTCACCTCGCTTGTGTCAATCAGAGGTGTGCAGATCCATGCCCAGGCTCGTGCGGAATAAACGCTCAATGTCATGTATTAAATCATGTCCCAGTTTGCACGTGCATGGAAGGTTTCACCGGAGATCCATTTACGCAATGCAGTATTATTCCGCCAGGTAAACAAAGCATCGAACGACGCATTATTAATATATATATGAACTGTTTTGCGAAAAATTAATTACAACGAAAATCTGAACAATCTCGATTTAATATCTTTAACAATCTTTTATCTATGTAGTTACAGAACCACCATCCACGGATCCTTGCGCTTTATCTCCATGTGGTCCAAACGCCATATGCGATAACGGTGAATGCAGATGCTTGCCCGAATATATTGGTAATCCTTATGAGGCCTGTCGACCTGAATGCATCCTCAATTCAGAATGTGCCCGCGATAAAACTTGTCTGAAGAACAAATGCAAGGATCCTTGTCCCGGAATATGTGGCCAAAATGCACGCTGTGATGTGGTGAATCACATTCCCGTTTGTTCCTGTCCATCCGGATACGTTGGCGATCCGTTCGTCAGCTGTCGTGTTCAACCTAGAGGTACGCAAAATAAAAAAAACATTTTTTTTTCTTTATTTGTTTCGATTGACATTGCTATTATAATTATATCATCACACATGTCATATTGTCTACAAACTTTTAAGTTAGTTTACAATAATGTAAAATTAATTTGTCTCGCATCTGCTGTAGTGCCGGATTCCCGTAAAGATCCGTGCTCGCCTTCGCCCTGCGGACCGAACAGTCAATGTCGCAATATCGAGGACCATGCTGTGTGCTCTTGTCTTCGAGGTTACCTTGGTTCTCCACCATCTTGCAGACCAGAGTGTCTTGTTAGCTCTGAATGTCCGCCAACGCGAGCTTGCGTAAACAAGAAGTGCACAGATCCTTGTCTGGGTTCCTGCGGCTTGAATGCAAGATGCGAAGTGATCAACCATTCACCAATATGCAGTTGTCTTCCCGGACAGACTGGAGATCCGTTCAGAAGTTGTTACGATATTCCATGTAAGAAAAATTACATTATTTAATTACAATTACAAATAAAATGATTTTATACATATATATATAATATTATATTTAAATTATACATTATATCATATAATATTACTGATATGATATGATATATAATTTCAATGATGTTCAAGAATTGTACATTAATAATCGATTTCATCAATTAAAAAAAAAATGCATTTGTTAGATGCAAGAGATATTTGCAATAGCTTTGAATAAACGCAAGTTGAGTGAATAAATACAAAATGTCACATATCAACATTTTAGTACCACCGGAACCTAAGGATCAGGGTGATCCTTGCATTCCTTCGCCATGTGGTCCAAACGCGCTTTGTCAGAACGCAAACGGACAACCATCGTGTTCGTGTCTGCCTACGTACATCGGCACTCCGCCATCATGTCGGCCGGAGTGTTTGATTAATCCTGATTGCCCTCCAGAGAAATCCTGCATAAACACGAAATGTAAAGATCCATGCCCAGGATCCTGCGGGGATAACGCTGAATGCAAAGTAGTGAATCACGCAGTGACTTGTTCGTGTAAGATCGGCTATACGGGCAATCCATTCGTACAATGTGTGTTAGAAGGTATGTCTGTTTATTTAGAGAGAGAGAGAGATTTTTCTTCAATTAAGTTGTTCCTCTAGTTCTGTTCAATGATTATTTTATGTACTTCTGTCGTTTATTTTACTAGATTATTACATTTTTTGAGTTAGTCAATTTTGAGTTAATAAACATCAAACATTTTTTTCTGCAGAGGAACCGATGAATCCGTGCGAACCTTCACCATGCGGAGCCAATGCAATCTGTCAGCAACGAGACAATGCTGGCGCTTGCATATGCATCGATGACTATCAAGGAAATCCTTACGAGGGCTGTCAACCGGAGTGTGTCCTCAGTGCTGATTGCCCTACAAACAAAGCTTGTATTCGCAACAAATGCAAGGATCCTTGCCCAGGTGTATGCGGTATCCGAGCGCAGTGTTCAGTGATCAATCATATTCCTACATGCACTTGCGAACCTGGATACATTGGAGATCCATTTACGAGTTGCACCCTTCAACTGGAAGTAGATACTGAACCCACCGTCAGAGATCCGTGCTCGCCTTCACCCTGCGGACCGAACAGCTTGTGCCGAGCTATAAATAACCAAGCTGTGTGCACGTGCCAAGAATCTTTTGTGGGTGTCCCGCCGAATTGCAAACCGGAATGTGTCGTCAATTCGGAATGTCCGCAAAGTAAAGCATGCTACAAATACAAATGTACTGATCCTTGTTCTGGCACATGTGGAATCGAAGCCAATTGCCGTGTTATCAATCACAATCCGCTCTGCAGTTGTCCGCAAGGAAAGACGGGCGATCCCTTCTCCAGGTGTTTCCCTGAACCTGGTAATGTTTTAATTGATATTTAATTAACTTGAACTTATTTTGCTTACTTGTTTATTATGTATATATAAGAATCATATTAAAAAGTTATTATTGTTATATCATTACTATCTTATATGTATTTAATTTTTTAGTTGTTCCGCTACCGCCGATGGATCCTTGTTTCCCTAGCCCATGTGGACTCTACGCAGAATGCAAAGTTGTTAATAATCAAGCCGCGTGCACTTGCTTGAAAAATTACATAGGGATACCACCCAACTGTCGCGCAGAATGCGTAGTTAATACAGATTGCCCGTCGGATCAAGCTTGTATCTCGGAAAAATGTCGCAATCCTTGCATTGGCTCCTGCGGTCAGAATGCTGATTGTCGAGTACAGAATCACATACCAGTTTGCTTATGTCAAGCTGGATATTCCGGCGATCCTTTCACCCTGTGCACAGTAATTAAAGGTACGTATCTTCATATCAATTTCTAAGAATGACTTTATTGAAAAAAATAGATGAATTTCTTCCTCAGTCGATCTTTTTATAAAAATTGCATTAAATAATTTAAATAATAGATATTTTATGCAGTGAATGCACATAGAAATAAATGTAACTTTGAATATTAATTGGTATCTGATAGTCTACAATTATATTACATTGATAAATCTATTTCAAAACAACATAAAGTAAAAAGGTCTTCTTTTCTTCAATTTTTTACATTATTTTCTTCATTAAGAAAAAAAAATTAATGTTGTGAAAAATTAATGTTGCAGAACAACCAAAAGTTCCTGAAGATTTGTGCACTCCGTCACCGTGCGGACCTAACGCAGAATGCAACGAAGGTGTATGCAGGTGTTTGCCTAACTACTTCGGGGATCCGTACTCGTATTGTCGGCCGGAATGCACAATGAATTCAGATTGTCCTCGTGTCAAAACTTGCATCAATCAAAATTGCGTGGATCCTTGCCCAGGCACATGCGGTCGTGATGCACGTTGCGACGTTGTTAATCACGTCCCAATGTGCAGCTGTCCGCCTGGTTACACCGGAAATCCGTTCCTTCTGTGCCGGCCACATATACCGGATGGTAAGTCTGTAAATATATTTCATAATAAAAATATACAAATAATATATAAATATAAATATAATAAATTCAATCAAATATATATATATATATATATATATGTATATACACACTGTATATATTGTATTTTAATATACATATAAATATTAAAATGTATGATGATATATGTATGATGATTTTTATAGCATTTTATCTTTTATCAATTTTTTAATATACCCCATATAAAACGAAAAATACTTATATTTTTAAATATAAATTTTATAATAAAGTTGAATTTTATTTTTATTTTGATTATTATTGTTTCCAATAACTCAATCATTTGTAGACACCGTTAAGCAGCCTTGCACACCTTCGCCTTGCGGACCAAATAGCATCTGTAAAGTTGTGAGTGATCACGCTGTGTGTTCGTGTCAGCCTGGTTTAGTTGGCAGTCCACCTGCCTGCAAACCAGAATGTGTCGTCAGCGCGGACTGTCCATTGACACAAGCGTGTTTAAATAATAAATGTCAAGATCCATGTCCAGGCACGTGCGGACAGAATACAAACTGTCAAGTGGTTAATCATAATCCAATATGCAGTTGCTCCGAATCTTACACAGGCGATCCCTTTACGATATGTTATCCGCAACCAAGTAAGTCACTTAGATATTACAACATTAATAAATTTAATATTTTGTAATTATTTATCAATAGCAATCGGTGATCACAAGAAATATATGATTGATCATATATTTCTGATCATAAAAGCACATTGACCAAGATATTCGAATAAGAGACTATTAACATGACATCTATACCTATATATTTTTTTATTGGCCACAAATTTTTTATATAATTTTTTAAATTAATACTAAATTATTACAAAAAAGCCTGCTTTTGTATTGCTTGAGAATTAACGAGCTTATCTTCTGTACAATATTAATTATTATTCCATATTGTGGATATTTTAATTGTTCTAGCATTAAATGCAAAATTTCTTTATTTACATATTTGTTTGCAGAAACACCACCTACGCCGATGAACCCGTGTCTGCCATCGCCTTGTGGTCCAAACGCGGAATGTCAAGTGAGGGGCGACAATCCTGCATGTTCGTGTATCGAAAATTATATCGGTTTACCGCCGAATTGTCGACCGGAGTGCACGATCAATCCGGAGTGTCCGCCGCAGTTAGCGTGTATGCAACAAAAGTGTCGCGATCCATGTGTCGGTCTGTGCGGTCTGAACGCTCAGTGTTCGGTAGTGAATCACCATGCGGTTTGTGCGTGCATCGCCGGATACACCGGAAATCCATTCAGCGCTTGCGAACGAGCACCTGAGGGTGAGTACACGATCATTATTTTTTATTTCTTCTTGTTACAATCCCTCCCGCAAACGTCGCCTGCGGGCGTGGCAGGTAAGTGCTTTTATCTCCATATAATGACTAATGGTAATAAGTCAAGACGGTAGCTCAAGAGTTTTTCTTTCTCGAACAATACCGCTGCTTAAAGTTAGCGGTCAAAAATCTTGCAATTTGCTGAAATCTTTCCCACGAGATTGCCCTGTTACACTAGAGTATGATACATACCAACTGTTTTGAAGATCAGCTGAAGCTTTGAAAAACTGTTTTTTTAGTGAATATCACCGTCCTGTCCCGTTATTATTAGACATGTGCTTATATAGTCTAAAAGTCGCATCAGATCGAAACTTGTGTCTTATTCATAAGATTAATGCAATGATACGTGCGCGACACAGTAGCACACAGTCGCAAAGAGATTTCTAACAGGAGGTGACAATGAGCCACGTGTGTAGGTGATGGGGGCCTATAAGTATTAGGCTCGTGATTGCACTTATCCCCAATTAAAAGTCAATAACATAGAATTGTGTGTCCCAAGTCCCTACAATTAACAAAAGGAGCAATTGCGACACGCAATTATCCCCATGCCTGAGCGTACTGACCCAGAAATCTAATGCAGGAAAACAATAATGACAGATAGTCACAAAACTGGTGACGGGGCCTATATAGGCTCTTGGCTGCACTCATCCTCTCCCTTAATTGACCCTGAGCAACTAAGCGATAGAATATCAATCCCTGTGATTAATTGTTGAAATATTTACTGCACGCACTGATTTATCGAAGCGAGTTAATTAAAGACCCACTCACATATAAGAGCACTTTTGCTGTGGATTCCCAATAATTATGCTGCACATACCCCATTCTCGAATAGACCAATAACGCAAAAATACCGCAAAGAGCGCAACTCCTGGAGAAATGATTTTAACAAATCCTAATGAAACGCACAATTACAACGTAAATCCTAAAATAGGATAGCTGTCCCGTCCCTGAGGAAATAATGTATTACCCCAATGTACTTTGTAATTAACTCAATTAATTAATTCGATGAAATATTGAACACGCTTGATGAAACAATTGCTATTAGAAAAGGTCACACCCACTAAAACCGAAATATTCGTCAACTGTTGATAACCCAGCATTAAAACCACACAAAGCTATTACGTCGCACTAGTATATGAAGCTTATTGCTTGTTAGGAATTTAATTGAAAATGCGAAAACATGAAGGGAAACAGACGAAAGTCAAAAAATCCCTCAGCCTATCGTTAGCTTTTGGCGAAGAATGCTGCATGTTCGATTAAGTCTAAGCGAAATTTCTCTTTATATCAGATACATCTATAGACATTAGAAAACCATGTGAGCCTTCTCCTTGCGGTCTCAATGCCGTCTGCCGCGAGAACAACGGCGTTGGCTCGTGTACCTGTCTGCCGGACTATTTAGGTGACCCCTACGAAGAATGCAGACCCGAGTGTACGCAAAATTCTGACTGTTTGACAAGAATGGCGTGTGTAGGCCTGAAATGCAGAGACCCTTGCCCAGGAACATGTGGAGTGAATGCCCAATGTCAATCGGTCAATCACCTGCCGATCTGTATTTGCATCCCCGGCTATACCGGCAATCCCTTCACGCTCTGTTCCCCGATAGTTGAAACCTGTAAGATTTCTTTCCATGTTAGATATTTTATTTATTGTATTTTAAAGTTTGGATTGCTAATATTAGCTACATATACCACAGAATGTTCACGCATATTGTATATAAAATGAAGAATTGTGTTAGAAAGATTTCATTGAAAATTTAATTAGAAAGCATTTAATTACCTTTAATTAAACGTCTTAAGTCTTCTTTCATTTTGCTATTTAAAATAATAAATAATTTTAGATATACATTCTGTCAAAAAAGTACCGAGAATTGGTCAATAAAACACAAAATATTTATTATTCATTCAAATTTATTGTATCGCCTTCAAAGTAGGCCCCTTCCGAAATAATACACTTATGCCAACGAATAATCCAATCATCAAAACATTTTTTAAACGCATTTTCCGGAATCGACTTCAGTTCTCGCCACGAATTCTCTTTTATGTCTTCTATCGACTGAAAACGGGTGCCTCGAAGTGGTAATTTGAGTTTTGGAAAGAAAAAAAAGTCAGCCGGAGCCATATCAGGTGAATACGGTGGTTGTTCGATGATATTTGTTGAGTTTTTGACGAGAAATTCGTTCACAATGAAGAAGAAAATTCAGATCTTTCGGAACTAGTCGAGCGACAACGCGTTTTATACCCAAACAATCGTGTACAATGGTACGAATTGATTCGTGAGACACAGAAAGTTCAGCGGCTATCTCTCTCAAACTTAAATGACGATTTTCCATCACCATTTCCTTCACTTTATTGATGTTAACTTCAGTTGAAGACGTTGATGGCCGACCAGAACGAGGCAAATCTTCCACTATATCTCGACCGCTTTTGAATGCACTGTACCACTCATATGCACGTGTTTTTGATAAAGTCGATTCACCGTAAGCCTTCTGTAACATTTTCAGCGATTCGGCACACGAAATTCCATTTGCAATACAAAATTTGAGACAAATTCTTTGTTCGATATTTTTATCCATTGTAAAAATCGCAAAATACACTTGAGATGAACTGACAAAATCGAGCACTGTAAACAAACTAAATGACAGATCGCGCTCAAACTTCACGTCAGGATAGAGAACAGTTGTGCCAACTTAGCAACAAAAAGAATTTTGACAATCCCTTTAAGCGGGCTTTTTAAATGATCAATTCCCGGTACTTTTTTGACAGAATGTATTGTATTTATATTGCCATTTTATCGTCACGAGATACATTTTAATTAAATGAAATTTTAAACACGAGAGTTAAAAAATTATCTGCATTTTCGCCGCGCTGCCTTTAGCGCTCGCGTGCTAAAAAGTGTAGTACTCTTGTAATTCCGTGACCGAGGTTTGATCTTAATCGCTCCAATTTTTCTTTCTTGTGTTACACAGTAAACATGGCCGCTCCGCTGGCAGTGTGCACCAAGGAAGAATAGAAATCAGTGATTCGATTTCTCTGGTCTGAAGGTATGTCAGGGGCTGAAATTCATCGCAGGCTTTCAATACAATATGATGGTCACTCGTCGGCTCGCTAGAATCATCTCTCGATCTTTTTAAATCCTTTCAATGATGGACGTCCTGCTTCCTCTTCGTGCTTCACGCTTGTCCGACCATTTTTAAACTTCTTGATCCACTCATACACACTTGTACGCGGTAGAGCGATGTCCCCCCTTACATACTGAAAGCCTGCGATGAATTTCAACCGCTGATATACCTTCAGAAAAATCGAATCACTGATCTTCTTCCTTGTTGCACACTGCCAGCAGAGCAGCCATAGTATTTACTGTGTGACACAAGAAAGAAAAATTGAAGCGATTAAAATCAAACCTTAGTCAAAGGCAGCGCGCGGCCAACCTAAAGAAAGTTATGGCGAAAGTGCAGATAATTTTTCAATTACTCTCGTATGTAATTTAGTGGTGTTTTTCAATTTTATTTTGAATAATTTGATATTTTTTAAATTTTATGATTTTTCTAATTTTATTTTTAATTATTTAATTAATACGGAATTCGAATGTGTACTATTGAGGAGTACATTAGTCTAAATTCGAAAGAATAAAAAGATAATATTGTTCCAAATAATTGGTAGAAATAGCTTGTACGTAATAATATTTTTCTTCACACAGTCCTGCCAGAAACAAATCCATGCAGCCCATCCCCCTGTGGACCAAATAGTAAATGCCGAGATGTAAATGGCCTTGCCGTTTGCACTTGTCTCCCGAATTTTATTAGCAGTCCTCCTAACTGTCGAGCCGAATGCGTTGTGAACAGCCAATGCTCTTCGGATCTTGCTTGCATCAATCAGAAGTGTATATCGCCCTGCCCAGACCCGTGTGGAATAAACACACAATGCAAAGTGATCAATCACAGCCCTATCTGCATCTGCAACCTCGGTTATACCGGGGATCCTTTTACAAGATGTTTCCCTGCCCCACGTAAGAATTTAGTCATTTTCTTATCAGCTTTATTCATTTTTGTTTCACAAGTTTACAGTCATTGGCTTCATTTATTCATTCATGTCAGAAATTCATAGCCATTATCTTCATTCATTCACAGATTATAAATTCATCTTTCATTATCCAATCATGGTTTCAGTTTAAAAACTGACACTATCACAACTGTTGGTAATTCTCAACTTAATTTGTTCTCAGATGCCATAATATAATATCAATCCTCACAATCTTGATGCTGTACGATAATCGTATCGTATGACATGCAGTGACATCTCATTATATTTTTCATGACATTTCATTATTTTTACTCTCATAAACACAAGTGATTTATTGCTAATAGCGACATCTTTAAAATAATTTTTTTTAAACAAATGACGAATAATTTGTCACACCTCTCTATACTATTGGATTTCAGAACCGCTAGATTTTCCCATAGCCCCCAAAGATCCCTGCTTGCCGTCTCCATGTGGCATGTACGCGGAGTGTAGGAATATTGGTGGTACACCGTCATGCTCCTGTCTGCCGACCTACAGAGGATCACCGCCGAATTGTCGCCCTGAATGCCGCGTGAATTCCGAATGTCCAATGAATCTCGCTTGTAGCAACGAGAGATGCAGGGATCCCTGCTTAGGTTCCTGCAGCATCACCTCATTGTGCACAGTCTATAATCACGTACCCGTGTGCACTTGTCCCGAAGGATACACTGGTGATCCTTTCAGTAATTGTTATCCCAGACCGACAAGTAAGAGACTCCCCACACTCTAAAGTCATGAAAGAAATTTGTTTCGAAGAAAAATTTCGCGAATTATAACGCACAATGTTTCTTGACGCATTTTGAATATATTACTTTCGGTTTTAGCGAATGTGCTAGATAACAATTTTATCGCTCAGACAATATGATCATCTAAGATATGAACATCTATTTTACAAAAAGACATTTTCAATTTTTAATGGATTTATTTTTAATATTTGTATTGCCTGGCTTGGTCAAGATTTTGCTGTATTTATTGTTTAAAAATTGAAATATTCCTAACAATAAATGTATAATGTTTCAGATGTTCTTTAATTTAAAAATGTCTTTTTTACAATGCAATTATTGCACATTTATCATTAAACAATTATTATTTAGTTGTATTTTGCAATTACATTAAGCATCTACTAATCAAGTCGAGAGAAATAATCTGATACGCATTAGATACGAATATAATGTCTGAAGTGTTGCGTGGAAGAAATTTGCGTTACATTCGTGAAATTTTGTTTCGAACTCTGTCATGGTATTTAGTTTCTCATCCGCATTCTTTTACAGCGGCACCTGCGGTTATCGACCCTTGTAACTTGAGTCCTTGTGGACCGAATGCACGATGCAACAATGGCATCTGCATATGTCTACTCGAATATCACGGCGATCCTTACGTGGGTTGCCGTCCCGAGTGTGTCATGAATATCGATTGTGCCCACAATCGTGCATGCGTACGCAACAAATGCGTGGATCCCTGTCCGGACACGTGCGGTCGAAATGCATTGTGCTCTGTATATAATCACGTGCCTATGTGCACCTGTCCGACCGGAATGACTGGCAATGCCTTTGTTCAATGTTCCATAGTCGAAGGTATGATCAATGCGATCGCTCTGTAACTTCTACGAATGTTTTGATAATGATAATTGTAGGTTGAGCCTTCTTGATAATTCATATTTGTAAAATATGAATATGAATATTCTTGTCGCTATTATGTTTTATTGACTTTCTATTATTGATACTGTTTGCGTTATCTCTTCGTGAACAAAGTGTAAGATCGCTATTATATTGAATGTTAGATATCCCGAAGGAAGATCCTTGCTCGCCCTCGCCCTGCGGACCCAACAGTGTTTGCCGAGAAAACAACGGGCAACCTGTGTGCTCGTGTGTGACAGGATTTCTCGGCGTACCGCCAGTATGCAGGCCAGAATGTACTGTCAGTTCCGAGTGTCTTCTGACAGAAGCGTGTAGCAATCAAAAATGCATAAATCCTTGTCTCGGTGCATGCGGAATTCAAGCCACATGCCAAGTGATTAATCATAATCCTATATGCAGCTGCGGAGAACTCACCGGAGACCCGTTCATTAGATGTATCCCACGACGTAAGAACAAATATCAATGACAAAGAAATCATTAAGCAATTGATATCTGTTTTAATGATTATAACGTAGATATTGTGGATATAATATAAAAGGAAATATTTTTTCTTCAAGTTTCAAATGCATTAAGAATCAACAGTTATTTTTACGAAGAGCAAAATTGAAAACAATTTTACTATTTTACACAACATTTACTACAACAATTAAGTATACATATAAAGTACAAATATTTTATAAAAGTTTAAAAGAATTTCTCATAAGTACTTTCATAAGCTGATTTTTTCTAACATTTCGAGTAATTTATTTTGATCGAAGCAATCGTAATGTGAATTTTAAGTTTTAAATTTATTTTTTCCAAACTATTTTATTCGACATTTTTTCTTTTCATTAGCACCCGAGCCTGTGTTACAAACAAACCCCTGTGTGCCATCTCCTTGTGGAGCAAACGCCGAATGTCGAGTTGTAGGCGATACTCCCTCATGCTCATGTCTAGCTGGATTCCTGGGTTCGCCACCGTATTGTAAACCAGAATGCATTAGTAACAGTGAATGTCCTGCTCATTTAGCGTGCATGAATCAGAAGTGTAGGGATCCTTGCGAAGGTTCCTGTGGGGCCAACGCTGAATGTCGTGTGGTGAGCCACACGCCCATATGCGTTTGTCCTAGTGATCTTACTGGTGACCCGTTTACACAATGTATAATGAAACCACGTAAGCATCGATTTCATACAGAACTGAAATTATATTTAGATCCGAGCAATAGGACACATTTGGTTTTTGATTATAAAATTTGTTGAGATTTTCAGATATAACTTGAACTTACTTTTCTTAACTTTTCTTGAAAAAATACCGTTAAAAATAGATTTGAAATGTTTCTTAGTGCCATATTCTACTTTCAGCCACACCAGTCCATTTATCGCCCTGCAAACCATCACCTTGTGGTTTTAATGCCGTTTGTAAGGAACAGTTCGGTGCCGGATCCTGTTCTTGCTTACCAGATTATGTTGGCAATCCTTACGAAGGATGTCGACCAGAATGTGTAGTCGATACGGATTGCATATCTATTCTTGCTTGCGTACAATCCAAGTGTAGAGACCCATGCCCTGGTGTTTGTGGACAATTCGCCGAATGTCAAGTTATCAATCATCGACCATCTTGCACATGTATTTCCGGTTATAGCGGCAACCCCTTCCAATACTGCACTGTAATGCGCGATATCGGTACGAATAGAAATTTTTTCATACTGAGAAACTTCAAACCTCGCAATTTTTTTTACGTACTATTCTTTTATTTCCAAAATGTTTTAGTTCATGTTTGGCAAGATTTACAATATCGTAATATTATCTGCTTTTGCTTTAACTTAACTTTTTACGCGTGTTATTTGCGTGTAATACAAGAATAAGTACATAGTTACGTTTCAATATTTTCGTAAATATTTGAAATCATTTTTCCTTCTTTAATACCAAAAATTTGAAAGATGCATTTACATTCTAGTCGATACTCCAAGAGATGTTTGCAATCCATCGCCTTGCGGACCCAACAGCCAATGTCGTGTTAATAATCATCAAGCAGTCTGTTCTTGCGTACCAAATTTCATCGGTAGTCCACCCGCATGTCGCCCTGAATGCGTGACAAGCTCAGATTGTCCCCTCAATCTTGCTTGCTTGAATCAAAAGTGCCAAGACCCTTGTCCTGGCTCCTGCGGTAGAAATTCAAATTGCAGAGTCATCAAACACAATCCGATTTGTTCCTGCAAGAACGGCTTTACCGGTGATCCATTTACTGTTTGCTTCCAGACACCTGGTACGATTTCCAATTTTTGTTTAATATTGTTGGTATTTATTTCCGGCGAATGTATATACGTTACCAATTCACAATTATTTATCCGAATAAATACTTGAATTTCGATAAAATATTTATCTCAAAAATACCAAAAACTATTCCAAGATCACGTGTAACTCTATTCGATTAATTCTCCTCGAATCGATAAATAATAATATTTGTTGACGACATTTGAAATTTTTGGCCTAATTTCTAACACGATGAAAAGTAATATCTTTTGCTTTGACAAGAAAACTGTATCGAGTTTGGAGAATATATGTAATCAATTAGATTTTATAATACTTTTATAACTTTTTCAAATTATTCATTATCGTAATTGCAGTGAGTCCACCCATTGTAAATGATATTGTGAGAGATCCGTGCGTACCGTCACCTTGTGGCACGTTTTCCGAATGTCGCGATATAGGAGGAGTGCCATCATGTTCTTGTTTACCAACGTACAGAGGCAGTCCGCCCAATTGTAAACCAGAATGTACAATTAATGCAGAATGTCCAGCTAATATGGCTTGCATACAGCAAAGATGTAGAGATCCCTGTCCAGGCTTGTGCGGCATTATGGCCGAATGTAGCGTTATAAATCATGTACCGATTTGTTCATGTCTGCCCGATTATACGGGCGATCCTTTCATCGGGTGTTCCATAAAGCCACGTAAGATGTCCCATCTTAATAATATGTAACAATTTCTTTGTTATTCTCTAAATACTTGATCCTCTATGTGAAATTATTGCAGTCGTTGTTGCCCCTTCCAAACCGGATCCATGCACGCCTTCACCTTGCGGATCCAATACGGAATGTAACGGAGGAATTTGTGTTTGCATAGCAGAATATTTCGGGGACCCTTACAGCAGCTGTCGGCCAGAATGCGTATTAAATAACGATTGTCCAATCACGCAGGCGTGCGTGCGAAATAAATGTGTGGATCCTTGTCTAGGTATTTGCGGCCAAAACGCTGTGTGTAATGTGTACAATCATGTACCTATGTGTAGTTGTTCCCCGGGAATGGATGGAAATGCTTTCGTCTTGTGTTCTCCCGTGCCAGGTATTTTTAGAAAATTTTAAATATAACAACTGACACGTCAGTATATCTTGTTTGACCCCCAAACATCCTCACACATCGAATTTTTATTCTGTTAAAATTAATTAAAATCTTTTCTTATAGCACCACCCATTAGCAATCCATGTAATCCGTCTCCGTGTGGTCCGAACAGTCAATGCCGACAAAATAATATGCAGGCCGTATGTAGTTGCATAAGTGGATTTGTCGGCGCGCCTCCGACTTGCAGGCCCGAATGTGTAATTAGCTCAGATTGCTTGAAGAACGAGGCATGCACTAATCAAAAATGTCGGGACCCTTGTCCGGGAAGTTGCGGGCGTAACACAGTCTGCAACGTTATTAATCACAATCCTGTCTGTGTATGCCGTTCTGGGATGACCGGAGATCCGTTTATTAATTGCTTCCCTCTTCGTAAGAAAAGTCTTTTTTTATTCTTTGTAGAATATTTCCAAGTATTAAATTTCCCACGCGTAAACTGTCTTTACGATTTATTTTATTTTATTGTTTCAAACACGCATAATTGAACTTCAATATAGTTCCTTCAATATAGTACTTCAGTTAATTAATCGATATTATATACTTTTAAAGCTGAAGATTCGTTACCTGTGCTTAATCCTTGTCAACCATCACCGTGTGGACCAAACGCGGAATGCCAAGTGATCAATGATCAACCCTCTTGCTCGTGTTTGCAAGAATTTATCGGATCACCCCCAAATTGCCGGTACGAGTGTATCAGCAATAGCGAATGCTCGAACAAAATGGCCTGTATTAATCAAAAATGTCGCAATCCGTGCATTAACGCATGTGGCATTAATGCTGTTTGCAATGTTGTTAGCCACACACCGATGTGCGCGTGTACCCCCGGCTATACCGGCGATCCGTTTACACAGTGTTCTCCTCAACAATGTAAGAGAATTTTTAAAAATAATTTAAATATTTAGATATTTAAAAATATTTACTTCAGTCTTTATTCTACTTTTGTGTTTTTATTAATGCATAAACTTCTCATTTATTTGAAAGACTTACAAAATTAATATTGGATCATTATTACGAGATTATAATTTATCAACAAGTTTTCTTTTATGAATGGATAATTTAACTATATTATTCCTATTTTAGTTGATATACAACCTAGCATATCCACGCCGTGTACACCATCTCCATGTGGTGCAAATGCAGTATGCAGAGTTCAGCAAAATGCTGGTTCTTGCTCGTGCTCATCTGATTATATCGGCAATCCTTACGAAGGGTGCAGACCCGAGTGTACACTCAATTCTGATTGTCCGTCCAATCAGGCGTGTATTAATTTGAAATGCAAAGATCCGTGTCCAGGAACGTGCGGCCAAAACGCTCAGTGTTACGTGATTAATCACACGCCAACTTGCACTTGCTTCGAGCGATACACGGGAAATCCATTTATATTTTGCAGTCTTATCGTCGAAACCCGTAAGAAATTTCTTAAAAACTCGTGCGCGTCTGCCATAGAGACAATTACATGATTTTAAGTATCTAACTTTCTTTCAATAGTTGTAGCAGATAATATCAATCCTTGTCAACCATCCCCTTGCGGACCGTATAGTCAATGCAGGGTAAGCAATGGGCAAGCTGTTTGCTCTTGCCTGCCGACTTATATCGGTGCACCACCCGGTTGCAGACCCGAATGTACAGTTAGCACCGATTGCGCGACGAATCGTGCTTGCGAGAATAACAAGTGTATTGATCCTTGTCCCAACTCATGCGGTCAAGGCACGACATGTAGAGTTGTGAATCATAGTCCAATATGCATATGCAAACCCGGATTTAGCGGTGATCCATTCATACGTTGCTCATTCGTACCACGTAAGCAAAACAAAATATTCAAAAAAATATCAATATTTTACTATTTTTTTAGACATAACTTTGCACGAGTTGTACGATAAAAAAATCTTTTTTTTTGTTTTTGTTTTAAACTTTTATTATACAAAATAGCAAAATTATCCTTAGAAAATATATCATAATTTATATATAATTATCGTCAAAATTTTACATGTGTAGGATATTATAGAGAATATTCTATATTTTTAATTAGAAAATAGTCATATTATCGAATTTTATTTATTGTATTTTTAATTGTATCATTTAATTTAATTTTTCAATTTAATATTAGTTTCGCTTTGAGATTCAGAGATTTTACTTTAAATTTTAGCTACTTTGAGCTACTTACCGAGTCTGCCCTTGGATCCTTGCATACCCTCTCCGTGCGGACCTAATTCACAATGTCGCAATATAAATGGTTATCCATCTTGTTCTTGTATGAGTAATTACATTGGTACACCACCAAATTGTCGTCCCGAATGCGTTATTCCTGCCGACTGTCCGAGCAATCAAGCTTGCATTCGCGAGAGATGCCAAGATCCCTGCCCAGGTTCTTGCGGTCTAAATGCCGATTGTATTGTTCACAATCACATCCCGATCTGTAGGTGTATAGAAAGTTATATTGGTGATCCATTTGTTGGTTGTCAACCCGTACCAATCTGTAAGTTATACCGAAATTTTCTTAATTTTTTGCAATTATACATTTCATAGTGTATGTAATTATAATTTGCTTTAAACTGACGATTGTGTAATAATGTAGATAACGAGCCAATACAGCCAACTGATCCATGCAGTAAATCACCTTGTGGACCAAATGCTCAATGCAACAATGGTATTTGTACTTGTTTACCTGAATACTTTGGCGATCCATACGTTGGCTGTCGACCAGAATGCGTACTCAGTACAGACTGTTCAACTGACAAGGCGTGCATACGAAACAAATGTGTCGATCCTTGTCCAGGTACTTGTGGACAAAACAGTTTATGCAACGTGATAAATCACACACCAATGTGCACTTGTCCTCCCGGTACTGCCGGAAACGCGTTCATTTCTTGTGATGTTATGAGAGGTACGATACCGAAGAGCGACAACCTGATCTATGTATTCGAGAATATACTAATTGGTATTTGTCATATGTAGTTCCGCCCACAACAAGACCATGCAGCCCGAATCCTTGCGGTCCAAACAGCATATGTCGAGAATTAAATGGACAAGCCGTATGTACTTGTGCGCCAGAGTTCTTTGGATCGCCGCCTCTCTGCCGGCCCGAATGCACTCTTAGTTCAGATTGTCGCCCGAACGAAGCTTGCGCTAATCAAAAATGCAAAGATCCTTGTCCCGGTACATGTGGCATTCAAGCAAAATGCGTAGTTGTTAACCACAATCCTGTTTGCTCGTGCCCCGAACGTTACACAGGCGATCCATTCATCAGATGCGATGTTATGAGTAAGATAGTCTTGATTCGAAATGTATTGCATAAGCCCCGATCACCAGATTAAGATTGAAACATGTTATCCTGTTTAGAACCAGTAACACCCGTAGTAATAAACCCTTGTCAACCTTCACCCTGCGGTCCGTACGCTCAGTGCCAGGTCGTTAATGATTTGCCATCCTGCTCGTGTCTACCCGAGTACAGAGGCTCGCCCCCGTATTGTCGACCCGAATGTATTTCCAATCCCGAGTGTCCCAGCCATCAAAGTTGTGTGCGGCAAAAGTGCAGGGACCCATGCCCAGGTTTATGTGGGGAGAATGCCGAGTGCCATGTAGTGCAACACGTGCCCCATTGCGTCTGTTCCTACGGTCTAACCGGTGATCCGTATACACGCTGCTCTGCGATACGTAAGGGAAAAAACCCTTTTACATAAAACCAGCCGACTTTATGCGAAGTTGCTTAATCCGTTACCCTTTACATTGTTTTAGCACGCCCAACAGAACTGGAACCAGAACCGTTACCCTGCGCAAACTTTGAATGTGGCGCAAATACGATATGTAGAGAGCGAGATGGTGTCGCAATTTGTCAGTGTATCACTAGCTATGTCGGCAATCCTTATTTAGCATGTCGACCCGAATGCGTCATTAATCCCGACTGTTCATCCAACTTGATATGCGTGAGAAACAAATGTGTCAATCCCTGTGCCGGCATGTGCGGCCAGAATGCTGAATGTTCGGTTGTCAATCATCAACCAATGTGCACATGTCTCCCCGGACATACCGGAAATCCCTTCATTACTTGTTCTGTAGATAGTAAGTGTTTTTAATAAAACAATCTAATGTTGTTTTACAGAAATCTTTTACGATAAAAATAACAAAAATATTGAATCCACAAAAGATATCATATCTCTTTTTTTATCTTCAGATAAGTCTTATTATATAAGTATAGTAAAATTTATGAGAGATATTCCATGCAATGTTAACATTCTTTTATTTTCAAAATTTTAATTTTATTAGAGAAAAAATTTGAAATAAAAGATTTAAAAATTTTTAATCTTAAACTATTTTAATTAATATTTAAAATATATATTTTTCAGAAAAAAATATATTTAATGTAAAAAGATAAAATTTTACATTTTATATTTCTATAAATATAAATTTCTATAAATATAAATTGATTCAAACATGTAGGTATATAAATTATTCCAAAAAGATAAAAGGATATTTTATTTGATACATACTTTTTGAATTTAAAACAATTAAAAATTAATGTTGCTTTTAAAAGTATATATATTTTTTAATTTTTATGGGTGTTTCTATACTTATCTACGTGAGTTTTACTAATGCATTAAATTTTTCCCAGAAATAATCTCAGACGAGAACGTTTGTGCCCCGTCACCCTGTGGACCCAACAGCAAATGCAAAGAAGTGTCCGGACAGGCTGTCTGTTCATGTCTCCCGACGTACGTTGGAGCCCCACCTGCATGTAGACCTGAATGCGTCACTAGTTCAGAGTGTTCCCCGCAATTAGTGTGCAAGAACTACAAATGCGTGAACCCCTGCCCAAGCCCATGCGGAATCAATACCAATTGTGTGGTCGTTAATCACAGCCCCATCTGCAGTTGTATGTCTGGTTACAGCGGAGACCCGTTTACCATATGCTCGTTAATTCCACGTAAGACTACCATCGAATACATGAAAAACTATATTAATCCTATATCTCAATATATACTGCCCTATGTCCTTTATATGACGTATCATCATAAGACGTATCGTCGTAAGACTACATGACAAATTATATTAACCCAATATATCTCAATATATACTGCCTTATATCCTTTATAAAGTTTACATGATTGTCATCGTAATTTTGCGAATATCTTTCAGCTGTAACACCGCCACTAGTACAGAAAGACCCTTGCGTGCCATCCCCATGCGGTAGTTTCTCCCTATGCAGAAATATCGGTGGCTCTCCCGCGTGTACCTGTCTGGAGAATTACCTGGGTCAGCCACCTAATTGCAGGCCCGAATGTACCATACACTCGGAATGTGCGAGTGATAAAGCCTGCATCAACATGAAGTGTGTGGATCCATGTCCCGGCTCGTGCGGCACCAATGCCCTATGTTCAGTCATTAATCACATTCCCACGTGCAGATGTCCCGAGGGATACACTGGAAATACGTTTGTCCTTTGCGAGATATTACCAGCAACACGTAAGCGTTAGCCATCCAACAGTACCCTAATTCGAAAAATTGTCATTTGAAATCTCGACTCGAAGCGTGACTCGAGCTCGTTAATCCCTATATCGATTATATTTTGCAGCGACTCCATCCCCGGTGGAAGATGCCTGCGTCCCGTTACCCTGTGGTCCTAACGCACAATGCTTTGATGGTATTTGTTCTTGTTTACCGGAGTTCCGAGGAGATCCGAATGTAGGTTGCCGACCGGAATGCGTCCTAAATGCAGATTGTCCCCGTGATAGAGCATGCATACGTAACAAGTGTCTGGATCCATGCCCCGGAGTTTGCGCCATTAACGCGTTATGCACCGTGATCGGTCACGTTCCTATGTGCAGTTGCCCTGGAAACATGACTGGCAACGCATTTAGCCAATGCACACCTTTACAAGGTATACAGTGCCTCATTTAAAGACTGTCCCTGTTCTCAATACTATAAAACTATATAAAGTAACTACACGCTCTTTGTCATTCCCGGGAACAAAATTCCTAAGTCTCCATTATTTTTGTATACTAGATATGCCACCCGCTAATCCATGCGCCCCTTCGCCCTGTGGACCGAACAGCGAATGCCGGGTTATAAATAATCAGGCAGTTTGCTCTTGTATAAGAGGATATCTAGGTAGCCCTCCGACCTGCAGACCCGAGTGCATAGTAAGCACGGATTGTCCCCAGAATGAGGCTTGTAGCAACCAAAAGTGTACGAATCCTTGTCCTGGAAGTTGCGGACTAGGTGCATCCTGTCAAGTAGTGAATCATAATCCAATTTGCATTTGTCCACCCTATCAAACGGGCGATCCTTTTGTTAAATGTTATTTACTACCACGTAAGTATCATTTATTACGTGTTTATAACCAACGCGATTCCAAGGAAGTTTTAAGAAAATTTTTGTTTTTCTTTGTACATCGAACTTTGCCTTTTTAGCACAAGCACCTGTGTCACCCCCAACGCCATGCAGGCCAAACCCGTGCGGTCCTAACTCGCAATGTCAACCGCGCGGCGATGAGTCTGTGTGCACATGTTTACCCGATTTCATTGGCAGTCCGCCTAATTGCAGAGCGGAGTGCGTCAGTAACAGCGAGTGTTCTAATCATTTAGCCTGTATTAATAAGAAATGTCAGGATCCATGTGTTGGTTCCTGCGGTGCGAATGCTAATTGTCACGTTGTCAGTCACACCCCGATGTGCTCTTGCGTGAACGGTTATACCGGTGATCCATTCACGCAATGCATCTTGAGAGAACGTAAGTATCTTTCAGAAACTAAAACTAGTATAATTTCGGTGACCTGCTAAATTCACTCGTTCGATACTGTAGACACAGGAAAGTACATCTTATGATAAAATTGCATTATTATGACGAATAAACTTAAAAATCCTTTCTGTACCTATTTCATTGAAATGAAAAATCACCGTAATTATACTGATTTTAATATCTGATTTATACAGGAATATTCTTATTTTCCTTTTCATCATAAACCCCATGTTTACTGATGTCATCTTTTAGCCACACCATTGCCACCAGCACCTATTGATCCTTGCACTCCCTCTCCTTGCGGCTCCAATGCAGTGTGCAAGGAATTCAACTTTGCCGGTTCGTGTACATGCTTGCCGAATTACATTGGCAACCCGTACGAAGGATGTCGGCCGGAGTGTGTCTTAAATTCAGACTGCCCCGCCAATCTGGCTTGTATAAATACGAAATGTAGAGACCCTTGCCCGGGATCGTGCGGGCGCAATGCGTTATGTCAGGTGGTCAATCATTTGCCGGTATGCAGTTGTTATCCTAGATATACCGGCGACGCTTTCTCATATTGCACTCCAGTAGAAATAGGTACGATTAAACTGAGTCTAAACATATATTCGTTTCATCTCAAATGTTCAGTTAATAGCGAAATGCAATCGTGATTGTTTTGTAAAACACTGTAATTTTTAGAAGGAGATGTCATCAGTAATCCTTGCCAACCATCACCATGTGGACCCAACAGCTTATGTCGCGTTGTGGATAACACAAGCGTTTGTACTTGCTTACCCGACTTTCAGTGGGTGGCTAGCCCACCAAACTGTCGTCCTGAGTGCACTGTTAGTGCTGAATGTGCTTTTAATCTGGCATGCATCTCGTATAAATGTAGCGACCCTTGTCGTACATTGTGCGGTTCTAATGCGAGATGCCAAACGATTAATCACAATCCTATATGCTCATGCCCATCCGGTTTTACTGGTGATCCATTCGTTGCCTGCTTTGAAATGCCACGTAAGAATAATTGAAAATCGAAAATCTAGTAAATTATAATCGTAAAAAGTGGAATAAATCAATCGTGAAAGCAAAGAAATATTTTTTTTAATTTCGAATATTTTTTCGGAAAAAATTTTTTTCTTGCGTGTCCTTTTTGTTTTTAAATAAAGTAAAATTAAATATTAGACAATTTTTTTCATGTGATTATATATCTCATTTATTTTTCTGTCGTTTTGATTAGAAAAATCGTGTTGAAACGTTATCAAAGGTATTCGAGGGATAGCACATAATAGACACATTTGTATGTCCATAGCTAAAGATGAAGAACCTCGTCCACTTGTGAATCCTTGCGCACTTTCACCCTGCGGACCTTATTCAGAATGCCGTGATATTAACGGCCAAGCATCCTGCGCTTGCTTGCCAACATATATAGGAACACCACCCAATTGTAGGCCCGAATGTTCAGTTAATCCAGAATGTCCGACTAGTCAAGCGTGTATACAGAGAAAGTGTCGAAATCCTTGCGATGGAGTGTGTGGAGTAGGAGCAATTTGTAATGTTATTCGTCACACACCTACATGTTCTTGTCCCAATGGGTTTACTGGAGATCCATTTGTAGTGTGTAGACAAATTATCGAGGAAGGTAAGATAGTTACAAGAATATTTGTGGTACTATTTATAGAAACAGGCAGATTTAGGAGAATTATGTCTTATTAATCTTATTATAGTATTTAGATATGAAAAATATTTCATTTAAATTTAGTTTCACCGTAAACTGAATGAAAAATTCGTTCCTTAGATACGACACTTAAGCCGACAGATCCGTGCTTAAATTGCGGCGCGAATACGCAATGCTTTAACGGTATATGCAGTTGCCTTCCTGAGTATCAGGGGAATCCAAACTTAGGATGCCGTCCAGAATGTGTTTTAAATTCAGACTGCCCGAGAGACCGAGCTTGCATTAAGAACAAGTGTCGAGATCCGTGCGGTCTCGGAATCTGCGGTGTCAATGCTTTGTGTTCTGTCGTAAATCATGTACCAGTCTGCACTTGCGTGCAAGGAATGTCTGGCAATGCGTTCGTGCAATGCTCCCCAGTAGATGGTATATTCACTAGAGTTATCAATTTTAGATTACGTCATAAATTATCGGTATTATAATTATTCCCCTGTAATATATTGTATTTTTTTAAACATTTCAACAGATGTGATACTAAAAGACCCGTGTAACCCGACACCCTGTGGACCGAACAGTCAGTGCCGAAGGATAAAAGAACAAGCTGTCTGCTCGTGTCTCCCTGGATATTTGAACGCACCACCTAATTGCCGAGCCGAATGCACTATTAGTTCCGACTGTCTTGCCAACATGGCTTGCAATAATCAAAAATGCATAGATCCCTGTCCCGGAACATGCGGTATCAGAGCCCAATGTACCGTAGTTAATCACAACCCGATTTGTTCTTGTCCCTCCGAGTTGATCGGCGATCCCTTCACTCAGTGTACCCCAAGACGTGAGTAATTTAAAAGCAGTAGTTAACCAGCCGAAGTAGACGTATTTATCATTAGGAACATATTGTATTCTTTATTTTTTTTTTAACAGCGGCAGAACCTCCAACGGCCATTAATCCTTGCGTTCCGTCTCCATGTGGACTTAACAGCAAATGCGAAGTTGTAAACAATGCATATTCATGCTCTTGCTTGCCAGAGTTTGTTGGCAACCCTCCGAATTGTAGACCCGAATGCGTTAGCAATAGTGAGTGTCCTACACAGCTAGCGTGCATTAATCAGAAATGTCGCGATCCATGTCCAGGTTCCTGCGGTATTAATTCTGATTGCCGAGTGATAAGTCATACGCCTATGTGTGTTTGCCTTGCCGGATACGAGGGAGATCCATTTGTATTATGCAACCCCAAACAAAGTAAGTGCAGTAATCGTGTGGTAGTGTGGTACTCTAGTATCTAGAGTACTTGGAATTATAAGATGCACTTCTAATTGCCGACATTATATATAACAACATTTTTCTTAAATAACGATTAAATTAAAACACTTTTTATGTTAAAGTCAAGTTTAGTTGGAATTAAATGAAAAGAGTAAGATATATATTATTATCTATGTTTGTCACTTATATATTATTTTATTTCAATTTTTTATATAACTTATTTAGTATTATTATTGTTATTTATTATCTTCAATGTGATTCAATATCAACGCCATGCGCTGTATTATGACAATTAATATTTTACTAAAATTTTATTCTGCAATTGAAAATATGCATCTGACGTTTTCCTGGAATTATTACATTGATGATGCTTTACCGATTGATATTGCTTTAAGAATAGGAAGAATAGGAAGTGAAGTTTCATATCTTTTTGTAGACGACGTTATAAGTGATGTAAAACCAACACCCTGCATTCCATCTCCGTGCGGTTTTAACGCAATATGCCGCGAATCAAATGGTGTCGGTTCTTGCACATGTCTACAAGATTATATAGGCAATCCATATGATGGCTGTCGACCCGAATGTACGATAAATTCCGATTGCACCGCGGATCGAGCATGCGTCGGATCGAAATGTCAGAATCCTTGTCCAGGTTTCTGCGGGTATAATGCGATTTGTCAGGTAGTGAATCACGCGCCGTTGTGCACATGTCAACCTGGATACAGCGGCAATCCGTTCGTCTCTTGCAATAGAATTGTGCAAGATACGAGTAAGTGGTTCAAATTAATTTAGATTAATTTCTTAGGAGTTTAATCTAATCCGACAATCAATCTAATCTGTGATTTATTAGAACTTTTAAAACTTTTAAGTTTTATTGAAATTAATTAATAATGTAATTTGCAATGCATCTGTAGGGTAAATTTTATAAACAATTCAGTTCAAGTCATAAATTAATAACTTTTAATAGCTTTGCATAACTTAATTATTACATTTAATTTTTGATCATCCGGAATTTTTGTAATTCTACGATAAATTGAGACCTTCTTTTTTTTAGCGTTAGAACGTAATCCATGCAGTTCTTCTCCCTGTGGATTTAATAGTCAGTGCCGCGAATTAAACGGTCAAGCGATATGTTCTTGCTTACCCACATTTATCGGAACCCCGCCAAACTGTCGCGCGGAGTGCACTGTCAGTTCCGACTGTCCCGTAAATCGTGCGTGCAAGAATCGTAAATGTGTCGATCCATGCCCTGGAATCTGTGGCATCAACGCGAGATGCGAAGTGATTAATCATAGCCCGATTTGCAGTTGTAACCAAGGTTTTACCGGCGATCCCTTCGTAACGTGCTTCCAAACGCGTAAGTACATTGTAAAATGCGTTTGTTTAACGTGTTCTTGAATATTGTTCTATATAATTTGATTTAAATTAAACCTATATTTTTCTAAAGCGCGTAACATAATAATATTAAATAGAAATTATTCGTTCACAGACATAGATAAAGATACCCCCCAGATGCCAGAAAATCCGTGCGTCCCATCTCCCTGCGGTCCATTTGCCACTTGCCGCGATAGCGGCTACGCGGGTGTACCGACATGCACGTGTTTGGAAAATTATATTGGTAGTCCTCCGAATTGCCGGCCAGAATGTACCGTAGATTCTGAGTGTAACAGCAATCGAGCCTGTTTGAGACAAAAATGCAGAGACCCATGTCCGGGCTCGTGTGGAATCGGTGCCCAATGTCTTGTAGTTAATCACATGGCTGTCTGTCTTTGTCCAAAGGGTTACACAGGGGATGCGTTTACCAATTGTTTCCCGGAACCTCCTCGTAAGCATTTATTTTCATTATATTGTTATATTATCATTCATACAAGAGAAAATGAGGAATTGTAGGTACTGGTTTCCTAAAGTTAACTCCTTGATAAAAGTTTCTAAGTAAATTGTAAATATTTATAATTTGAGCATTAAAAAAAACTAATGTCAATTTATTACGATGAATCGATGTGATTTGATGTTTTACCCTGATAGCAAAATTGTGGAAATATTGCACGATAACGGCATCACAAATTTGCAAAGATTGCACTAAGATGATTTGCCATAACACAACAGTCTTGTCAGAATAAAATTTCTAAATGATATGAATATTTTTCAAAAATTAGACAAATTCAATTTGGAATATGTAAATATTTTGTAATAATTTTGTAATTGATTTCATACTGAATGACTGGAATATTTGATGTTGCAATGTCTACATTAATTTGAGAAATAATTATGCATTTTCATAAGTATATATATATGGATTAATTTTAATTCCTACATTAATTTGAGAAATAATTATGCATTTTCATAAGTATATATATATGGATTAATTTTAATTCCTTCATACATATTATATTTCTGAAATGTTTTGAACATAATATAACTGAAATATTTTTTCAATTGGATAATTTTTTTTTTTTAATTTAATTGTGTAAATATATCTCGCTAAGATGATTCACCATATCGTTACTGTTTTGTCGAAATACTATCCAGAAATTAATTACGTAAACAATTATTAATATTTTGTACAAGATTAATGTTTCTACATTTTTCTACATTTTTACAATACATATTCCTACATTTTAAAAATATATTTATATAATTGTAGATTACAAATTTCTTTCTCTCTCTCTCTTTTTCGTGCAAAATTTCATCATATAATTTAATAAGTGTTTTTCTATCGGGGTACAAAATAATATAGTAACATCAGGATGTTTCAAAATATGAAGCTCATAATAGACGTTCCGATATACACTGTTAGTATTGAAAATCTATAACGCACGTGACGTAAATTATAGATTTTTAGTATTGGTAGTGAATATCACAACGCAGACTATATTCTGTATTGTAAGCTTTTTAAAAGTAGAGATATTCATTTGAGATGGACGATGACATTTGCAGTTGCATCTGTACCACAAGATCCTTGCAATCCATCCCCGTGCGGAGCTAACGCGATATGTCGCGACGGCGCCTGCACCTGTCTGCCTGAATATCACGGTGATCCTTACACTGCGTGTCGACCCGAATGTGTACAAAATCCAGATTGTCCATTAGACAAGGCGTGCGTTCGCAATAAGTGCTTCGACCCATGCATTGGAGTTTGCGGGCAAAATGCAAAGTGCACAGTCATAAATCACACGCCAATGTGTGCCTGCCCAGACGGAATGTCCGGTAATGCGTTTGCGGCGTGTTATCCAATTATTCAAGGTAAAATTTATTGACAACCATGTGCTATTTGTACACTACAGATAGTTATTAACTGGAGAGTCTTGTGTAAGAGTTTCTACCACAAAGTAATTTTATTTATCCCAGGATATCTTGGAAAAAAAAACAATTTCGTCAACAATTGCTTTTGCAGATCAAACTGTCATTGAGAACCCATGCAACCCGTCGCCCTGCGGTCCGAACAGTCGATGCCAAAGCTTTAATAGTCAAGCAGTATGCACGTGTATACCTGGATTTATAGGAAACCCGCCAGTTTGCCGACCCGAATGCATAGTTAATACTGATTGCGCGCTGAATGAGGCTTGCATCAATATGAAGTGCGGCAATCCTTGCCTTGGTGCGTGCGGTATATCAGCTCGTTGCCAAGTGTTGAATCACAATCCAATCTGTACCTGTCCTCCTGTATTCACCGGCGATCCGTTCATACGTTGCGTACCAAGACGTAGGTTTCTCTGATTATTATAACGTCAGTAGACATGCGTTCGTGTCGGGCATGTAATAATTTATATTTTTTTTATTTTAAAGCGGAGGATGTCCCAAAACCGATAAATCCGTGCCAACCGTCGCCTTGCGGCCCTAATTCTCAGTGCCAAATCATCAATGATACACCCTCGTGCTCTTGCATGACAGAGTTCATTGGAACACCACCGAATTGTAGACCAGAGTGCATTAGTAACAGTGAATGCCCGAGCCAAATGGCGTGTATTAATCGCAAATGTAGAGATCCATGTCCTGGATCTTGTCACCCACTGGCTAATTGCTATGTTGTTAATCACGTGCCTACCTGCACGTGTCGCATCGGTTATACGGGCGATCCATTTGTTCAATGCACGATCATGCCTAGTAAGTTTGTAGACTTGACTTTTGAGTGTCTTTCTTTATGAACATCTTGTTGATCGAAACGGCTGTTGCTCATTGCTATCAATAACCTCATTAATGTTACACTTCGAATATTATAATAATATCACTTTCTCTGCTGTGGAATTTAATTATTAGAATTCTATTGATTGAGAATGTGTTAATCCAAACTGATGTTATGGATAGAGGATAAAGCTATGTTCTTTTAGGCGAACCACCAGCATCGAGACACCCTTGTAAACCATCTCCCTGTGGAACAAATGCCGTATGTAGAGAACAAAACGGTATTGGTTCTTGTACTTGCTTGCCTGAATATATTGGAAATCCCTACGAAGGATGCCGTCCCGAATGTACTATTTCGTCAGACTGTCCCGCACATTTAGCTTGTATCGGATCAAAATGTCAGAATCCATGCTCCGGTTCATGTGGCACCAATACCAATTGCCAAGTTGTCAACAATATTCCTGTTTGTACTTGTATCCCTGGTTACACCGGCAATCCATATATAAATTGCATTTACCAGATTCTCAGCAGTAAGTTAAATGAACGTAAAAAGATCATACACGCACGCTTACACACACATACACACACATACAAAAAAAGAAAAATAATAGAAAATTGCATAATAAATAGCGTCTAAATACAACATTATTATAGTTTCCGATGAGAAGCGTGAACCATGCAAGCCTTCCCCTTGTGGTCCCAATAGTCAATGTGCTGATAATAATGGTCAAGCTATTTGCTCCTGCTTGCCCCAGTTTATCGGAACGCCACCAAATTGTAGACCGGAATGCTTAGTAAATTCGGAGTGCGGATCGAATCGAGCATGTGTGAATCAAAAATGTGTAGATCCGTGTATCGGCACTTGTGGTCGCGGTGCTCAATGCAAGGTCGTACATCACAGCCCTATTTGTGTCTGTGCAAGCGGCTTTACGGGTGACCCGTTCATCTATTGCTTTGCAGCGCCAAGTATGTTCTTTTGGACTTGATATCTTATTTTATAAAAATTTAAAATTAAGCGATTATCGGTTTCTGATTTAATTTTTTGTTTGTATGAAGAATATCAGTATTATCTTTTCGTAGTTCCGAAACCAGAAGACCAATATCCGAAGGACCCATGTTTGCCCTCACCTTGTGGTCCCAACGCCTTATGCAGAGCCGTTGGTGATACATCAACGTGCAGTTGCATGCAGAATTATATGGGTGTTCCACCTAATTGTCGACCCGAATGTTCAATAAATTCAGATTGTCTCGCTAATAGAGCTTGCATCAGAGAAAAATGTAGAGATCCTTGTCCAGGATCATGTGGTCTCTTAGCGCGTTGTTCGGTGATTAATCATACGCCATCCTGTGTATGTCCTGAAGGCTATACCGGCGATCCCTTCGTCAGTTGCAACGTCTTACCTCAAATACCTCGTAAGAATTTAAGTTTCCGTGTTATTATTATAGCAATGTACTTATTATTGTAGCAATTATTTAAGTAAGCGACTTAGAATAATAATTACTATTTTAAGTCACTGCAATTTGACCTGTGCATATTTCAGTACCTCCCCCAGACCGATGTAATCCATCACCGTGCGGTCAAAACGCTCAATGCAACAACGGAATTTGCACATGCATACCCGAATACTTCGGAGACCCGTATGCTGGCTGTCGACCGGAATGTGTGATTAACACCGATTGTCCTCGTGATAAGGCATGCATGTTCCACAAATGTCGCGATCCCTGCGTCGGGACATGTGGCGTTAACGCGGAATGCATTGTTGTTAATCATTTACCCATGTGCAGCTGTCCAAGAAATATGACCGGTAGCGCATTCGTTTCATGTACACCTCTTCAGGGTTCGTATGACTCTTGAGTGCGAAAGTATTCGTTTCGAGAATATGTCTTAATATAAGCGTGAAATAATTATCATTAAATAGATTCGACCATCGTGGAGCAACCGTGCAATCCATCTCCGTGCGGTCCGAATAGCCACTGTCGTGTGTCAAATGGTCAGGCGATTTGCGCGTGCATCGCCGGATTTAGAGGTGCCCCGCCATCCTGTAGACCGGAATGTCTTATAAGCGCCGATTGCGCTCGCAACAGAGCCTGCAGCAATCAAAAGTGCATCGACCCATGTCTCGGTGCATGTGGATTAACTGCGCAATGTACCGTTGTAAACCACAATCCTATATGCAGTTGCCCACCTTCGTACACAGGAGATCCATTTGTTCAATGCGTTCGGCAACGTAAGGATTTCACGCGCATGAGAGATTTTACTATAATATTTATACTGTATCAAAACAAACGTAACACCTTGTAAATTGCAGCGGAAGAACCACAGCCACCGGTAGATCCCTGTCAACCCTCACCCTGTGGCCCGAATGCAGTATGTCGAGTTCTCAATGACGCCCCATCGTGCTCATGCTTGCCCCAGTTTATCGGTACTCCGCCTAGATGTAGACCGGAGTGTATCAGTAATAGCGAATGCTCCAGTCAGCAAGCTTGTATTAATCAGAAATGCCGTGATCCTTGTCCGGGATCATGCGGTAGGAATTCTGAATGTAAAACTGTCAGTCACACCCCGATGTGCGTTTGCGCCAATGACTTTACTGGTGACCCATTCATCCAGTGTAATCCCCGACCGAGTAAGTTTCGAAGAAATACAGCAATCATCGTAGAAAATGTTTAATTTTTATTATAAATTGCGTTGAATGCTTGACAGTCATTGTTAAACAATCTATGACCCTCTATTCTAGTCGACACACCGCTTGTTCCACTAAATCCGTGCCAGCCATCGCCATGTGGCGCGAATGCTATGTGCCGTGAAATTTCTGGCTCGGCCTCTTGCACTTGTCTGCCTGATTTCTACGGAAATCCGTACGAGGGTTGTAGACCTGAGTGCGTAATTAACTCCGACTGTACAGCTAATCGAGCTTGCATAAGGAATAGATGTCAAGACCCTTGCCCAGGAACATGTGGTGTCAATGCGATTTGCGAAGTCATCAATCATATACCGGCGTGCAGCTGTCAACCGAGATATACCGGAGATCCGTTCAGATACTGTGAACCCATGCAAGAAATTCGTAAGTGACTTCAAGCGCCTGTTATTAATTGTTTACGGAAACGTGTCATCTCACATGTTTTTTGATCGATCTCGTATAGCTCCGGTGCCTGTAGGCGATCCCTGTCAACTGTCACCATGCGGTCCGAATAGTCGATGTCTCAATGTAAACGGGAAAGCCAGCTGCTCGTGCTTATCCACCTACCAAGGAACTCCTCCCGACTGCAGACCCGAGTGTACCGTTAGCACAGAATGCCCTATGAATCGCGCATGTATCAATCAGAAATGCGTCGATCCGTGTCCAGGTGTATGCGGCATCAATGCCAAGTGCGACGTTTTATCCCATAGCCCATTCTGCAGTTGCGGACCCAATCAGATTGGAGATCCTTTCGTCAAGTGTTTCGACATGCCCTGTAAGTTTCAGGAAAAATCCACCGCGAGAGCATCACGTCGTTGAAAGCGTTCTACGTACAGAAATTGTTATTTAATTTTATTCCAGTAATGCCTACACCACCACTACAAGTAAATCCCTGTGTCCCATTGCCCTGTGGCCCGTTCTCCACGTGTCAAGACAGAGGAGGCTATCCGTCTTGTACGTGCATGTCTAATTACATTGGGTCGCCACCTTACTGCCGCGCCGAATGTTCTATTAACTCTGATTGCACCAGCAATAAAGCTTGCATCAGAGAAAAATGCAGAGACCCTTGTCCTGGATCATGTGGTTTTAATGCTTTGTGCACTGTACTCAGTCATACCCCAGCTTGCACTTGTCCCAATGGATACACGGGTGATCCTTTCAGCAATTGTTACCTGGCGCCCATGCGTAAGAACTTTGGTCATATTATTGCCTATATATATATGTTTTTTTATAAATATAATAGTACAAAACAATCATCGTTAAACTTACAATTGCATCTTTCGATACAGAAATTCCTACAATAACACCAGACCCATGTAATCCGTCACCGTGTGGGCTCAATGCTGAGTGTCGTAACGGAATCTGCACTTGCATACCTGAATATCGTGGCGATCCGTATCGGGAATGTCGGCCGGAGTGTGTGCAGAATTCCGACTGTCCATTCGATAGGGCTTGCGCGAATAACAAGTGCGTGGACCCTTGCGTCGGAATTTGCGTCAGAATGCAGAATGCGCGGTTATCAATCACGTATCCACTTGTAGCTGCGTCCAAGATTACGAAGGTGATCCGTTTGTCCTCTGTAAACGCGTGCAACGTGAGTCTCCCTTCCTTTTGTTTACTTCCCGAGAAAACCCTGCTATTGAAAAAAAACCACTAATTTTACCACCTTACATCTCGATAGCACGCGTCAAACCTTGCGAGCCCTCCCCTTGCGGACCCAACAGCGTTTGTCGTGAATTCGGCGAGCAAGCCTCCTGTTCTTGCCTACCTGGTTACTTCGGAATCCCGCCAAGCTGTAGACCCGAGTGTCTCGTTAGCACCGATTGCGAGCAGAGCAAGGCTTGCGTGAATATGAGATGCCGCAATCCTTGTGAGAGTACTTGTGGCCAGAATGCGCTATGCGTCGTGCGAAATCACAATCCAATTTGCAGGTGCCCCGTTCAGCATTCCGGCGACCCGTTTGTCAACTGTTTCCCCATAAGTAAGTAATTGTCCAGGGTGCTCCAAACAATGCAAAACTCTAAGAGCCATTGCATAGGCGTCCAAAATTTAACGTCTCAATCCATGAGAGGGGTGAGTGCGTCTTTTGGATGTCCTTTTGATGGCTCTTCGATTACGTTTGTTGCGTCTGAGATGCCTTTTCCTTAACTTTGAAACGAATAATGAATTTCTTTTTTTCATCGCCAGCAACACCGGACGTAGATTCCACCAAGGACCCGTGTTATCTCTCACCGTGTGGATTGAACTCGCAGTGTGCGGTATCCGCCGATAATACACCCTCCTGCTCCTGTTTGCCCACCTTCATAGGATCTCCACCCAATTGTAGACCCGAATGCCATGTAAACAGCGAATGTCCCACCAATCAAGCATGCATTAAGCAGAAATGTACCGACCCGTGCGTTGGATCGTGCGGATTCAATGCACTGTGCCAAGTCACTTTGCACCAAGCTCGATGCACCTGTCCCGAATCATACACTGGAGACCCATTCACAATTTGCTCTGAGATAATATGTAAGGAAATCCCCGCTATATTTACACCCGTATCAATTGATCTGATGGATATTACTCTGGCATCTTGTTCAATCAGCATTTTAATCTTAAAAACTTAATTTCTCTTAATCTCTAGATCTTGTAAATATCATTATTGTACATAACTGATGTATTTAAAAAAAACTGCACGTCAGTTTCTTTGTCACATATTGATCTTTTTCAAATCCTATACTCAACTACTTATCATACCAAAATATCTTTTTAGATATATATACATATATATGTATATACACACTGTTGCACCTTTACATGTATGAAAGACATGTACGATGCATGCAACAGATATGTACATTTATTTACTTTTATTCTATTTTATTATATGCAAATCTCTATATTTCTGGAAATGTTAATTTACATTATAATGTATATTATTATAATATACACTGCATGCAAGAACTTTAAATCAGTTAAATAGTTACGGAATATGGAATTAATTATGTGTTTTCTGCTATTATTTTAGCAACTCCAGTAGTGCCAGTACCATCTAGACCGTGCAGCCCTTCACCGTGTGGAATAAACGCGTATTGCCACGAAAGATTCGACACGGCCATTTGTGAATGCGTACCGAATTACAGAGGCAATCCGTACCAAGGTTGTCAACCCGAATGTCTCGTGAATACCGATTGCCCGAAATCGCAAGCGTGCATAAAGACGAGATGTCAAGATCCTTGCCCTGGTACTTGTGGCGTTGGTGCGATCTGCACCGTGTCTAATCACGTTCCCATTTGTTCCTGCCCATTGCCGACGATTGGAGACGCTTTCACACTCTGCCAGATCCCCGTAGAAGGTAACTTTGCTACTTATATTTTCAATTATCGTTATTTAATCATTTATCTTTCAAATATGAGTCAAAGAAGTTAAAGAAGTCTCACACATAAAAAGTTAAACTACGTCTTTTAAATCTCCTTTCTTTCTCTTTTGTGACAAACGTTATTAATTGCTTGTTTTTGTATTTAAACGCCTATTATGTTTTATTTAGATACTAAAGAAACAGATCCATGCTATCCATCACCATGTGGTCCGAATACTGTCTGCGAGAAAATTGGCAATACGGCAATTTGTAAATGTTTGCCTGGGCTGCAAGGTGTTCCAACTAGTGTAACTGGTTGTCATCCAGAATGCGTTCTTAGCTCGGATTGTCCGGGCGACAAAGCTTGCATACAGAGTAAATGCAGAGATCCCTGCTCTCAGAATGTGTGCGGTAGCAAAGCAGTGTGTAAGACGATCAATCACAGCCCACTTTGCAGCTGCCCGTCTCCATTAATCGGCAATCCCTTCGAGGAATGTTATACAAAGATCGGTAAATATAAAAAAATTGGATCTGATAAAATATATTATATTACATTCTTTGTGTTTTTTTGTTCATTCTGAAACACGCATTTCTGTTTTAGAAACCAATCCTTGTAGTCCATCACCTTGCAATTATAACGGCGAGTGCAGAGTGAGAAATGGCGTCGCGGTTTGCATCTATCCTGAGTGTGTTATCAATTCAGACTGTCCGCGTGATAAAGCCTGCTTCTCACAAAAGTGTAGAGATCCCTGCATCGGCGCGTGCGGCATCAATTCTATTTGTCAGACCGTTAATCACAAACCAATTTGTTCCTGTCCGGTTGGATTTACGGGCAATGCGCGAGTGCAGTGTACAATTCCAACTCTTGAAGGTAACGTTTTATATGTGTAGAATATACTAATATATTTTTATATATTTATACTGCCTGATATATTTTTTGAAATAGATTTTTTAAAATTCCGACATGCAAATGTTATTATAAATTAATTATTTAATTTATTATTTTGCAAATATTCCAATTATGTAATCTAAATAATAATATTAATATTAATATTACGAAATAATAATATTAATATCTAAAAAATCATTCTGCTTAACAAGTATTAAATATATCGGAAATATATATAATCAATTTTAAAGCTAAATTTATTAAGAGATATGTTTTTTATTGTGTGCAACAAAATTATAATAATATTTTTAATAATATCCTTGCAGAACCAATCCCAGAATGCACACAAAATTCCGAATGTTCAAATGATAAGACCTGTTTCAATCAGAAGTGCGTTGATCCGTGCACTCTCGATTCCTGTGGCCTTAATAGTCGCTGCTATGTACAAATGCATAGAGCAATATGTGTCTGCAATGATGGCTACACCGGATATCCTCAGCAATATTGCCATCAACGTGCGTTAAATATATATATATTTAACTAACAATCTTCTCATTCTCATCGTATTCTCATCAATATATCAATTTTATTAATATTTTTTTTTACAGTTGGTTGTCGTAGCGATAGCGAATGCTCATTGATTCAATCTTGCATTAATAACGAGTGTATTGATACCTGTTTGGTTACACAGTGCGGTATTAACGCATTATGTACCGCTGATGGATATCATAAGACTCGCTGCTATTGTCCTGATGGATATACGGGTAATCCTTACGAAATATGCGAAAGACTTGAATGCACTAGTGACAACGATTGCGCTCCATCTTTGGCTTGCCGCAACTTGAGATGCGTCAATCCTTGTAACTGTCCACCACCGGCATTGTGCAGTGTCGTAAATCATCGACCAGTATGTAAATGTCCACCTGGATACGTGGGTAATCCTTATACTTCGTGTCTCATGGGTAAGAATCCGTTTTAATATGAGATTTATAAAAAAGTTTGTGTGTATACATATTAAATTTAAAAATAATTTATTCTATGAAATGAGAAACACAATCAGAGAGAACATTATATTGCTAATTTAGTGTTAATAAAGTTGAGAAGAAATATTTAACAAATGATAATTTAGATTAGATTGCTGTTTAAATTGTTAAAATGGCTAATAATTATGATTTGGCAATATTTATTTAATATACTTAATTTATTGTTATTTTATTAGATCTGTTAGAACCAGAGACCGAATGTCAAGTCGACGCCGACTGTCCCAGCAAGTTGGCATGTTTCAATGGTATTTGCAAGGATCCATGCGCAGAAACAAAACCATGTATTGTTAGTGCCAAATGTAGCGTCGTAGATACCTTACCGATGAGAACAATGATTTGCGAATGCCTGCCGAACTTTGCTGGCGATGCCACCGTTGCTTGCGTACCAGGTAGACTTTTATAAGCAAATGTATACATTAATATTGAACAACATCTAACTAATAAATAAAAATACAAAAATTATTTTTTTAATTAAAAACTAAACTAAATATAAATTCTCAAATAAAATTGATTTTAAGTTAACTAAAAGTATTGACTGATAACTGAATTGCAAATATTTGGTATATTTGCAGTGGACAAACAAGTCGCAGCGATATGCGAGAGTGATTCGCAATGTACACCAGATATGGCCTGCTTAAACCGTCGATGCATCAATCCATGCACTGTTAATCCATGCGCAGTAAATGCAGAGTGTCACATTGAAAATCATCGCCGCACATGTCAGTGTCCTCGCGGATATGTCGGTGATCCGTTCATAAATTGTTATGAAGGTACTGTATATTTTCGCTTTTTTTTCTATTTTTCAATGTAAGCGTTTTTTACATCTCTTTTTTCACATTTACAGAAAATATAGTTCTTCCGGAATGTAGAATAAACACCGAGTGTCCATCTGACAAAGCGTGCATAAATCAGCTCTGCCAAGATCCGTGTTCCAGTAATCGTTGCGGCCTAAACGCAGAATGTATCACAATCAATCATCATCCTTCTTGTCACTGTCAACAAGGTTTAGCCGGTGATCCGCAAGCTCAATGCTTCAGACGTAAGTTTCTTTCTAAAAGATTTTTCATTTTTAGGAATTGTCACTATAAAATTCTATGTATATATATATATATATAATAAAAATTAAAAAAAATCTTGAAATAATTAAAATAATCTTTTTTTTTGTTTTAAAACAACAAGTCTGCGTATTAATGACAAGATTAAAGATGTGTTGAAAACTAATCTAAACGCATCTTATTAGTTCGGATATTTTGCATTTATTAATTATCTTTTTTTTTTCTTTAGCCGAATGTAAAACAGACAACGACTGTCCTTATGACAAGACCTGCCGGAATGACAACTGTGTTACTCCGTGTCTCATCGGTGATGTCGTCTGCGGTCGGGGTGCGGAATGCAGAGCGATATCTCATAGAGCTCAATGTATCTGCCCGCAAGGTACTCAAGGTGATCCACGCGTTACGTGCATTTCCGCAATCTGCCATTATAATGAAGATTGCGCCGATCACGAGGCCTGCGACAGACTGAACAGAATTTGCAGACCGGTTTGCGACGACGATGCCTGTGGCGAGACTGCGATTTGTGTCGGGCGCGATCATCAGCCGAAGTGCACGTGTCCTCCGGGTACTACTGGAAATCCATATATAACATGCATTGGTATGTTGATTCCTAAATGTTATTTCATTATTAGTTTCATTGAAGAAGAGTTGATTTTAGATTGATCGACAAAAACGATAGCGATGGCTTCAAGATAGCCCGTGTGATATATTTGTGTAATATATTTGATTCTTAGGTGAACCTTCCATTGAGCCGGAATGCACACAGGATAGCGAATGCGCATTGAATCTCGCTTGCATTAATACGAAATGTCAAGATCCGTGTCTGTCCGCCGGTATGTGCACTAGTGAACAAGAGTGCAAAGTCCTGAATACGGCACCGCTTCGCACGATGATCTGTTTATGTCCACCGAACACGATCACCGACGTTAACGGCCAATGCAAGCAAATTGGTACATGTCAATCTTATCATAAAATGCATCAGCATCGAAAATTTATTTCGTGCGCGTGTATTGTTACTCAATATCTTTTTTTATGAATGCGTTGCAGTGTTGGGTGATGTACAATGTCATCTGGATCAAGATTGCGCCAATCATGAAACGTGTCTGGACGGAAAATGCGTAGATGCCTGTTTGACAATCCAGTGCGGTTTTAACGCGCAATGTAAATCCACGTCTCACACTGGTATCTGCTTCTGTTCTCAAGACTTCACCGGCAACGCTTACATAGAATGCATAAGAGGTAATGCGAAAATTTAAATCACAAAGCTAAAGCGTCTCTCTCTTAATTGAAATTGTTATTGCCTTTTATCTCCTAGGACTAATATATATGTTCATTATATAATTTTTGTTACAGTTCCAGTCGCTCCATTGCCAGGACCTCGACCAGAGTGCTATACGAACAGCGAATGTGTGCGCGATAAACAATGCATAAATTCACTCTGCGTAAATCCGTGCGTTGCTGGCGACCCTTGCGGCAGAAACTCTCTGTGTCACGTTGACAATCATAATCCGATCTGCAAGTGTCCGATCGGCTACGTCGGCGATCCTACGACAAAATGCATACCACGTAAGAATCGTTATAAATAAAGATATATTTATATTTTCGAGAAATCGTGCGTGTAACAGTTTTTTCTCATATTACTTTATTTTCCATTGCAGCGGAGATCATGCCCGAGTGCGTATCGAACAGCGAGTGCGCAGGAAATTATGCATGTGTCAACGGTGCGTGCATTAATCCCTGCAACTGCGGACCCAACGCCAAGTGCAACGTCGTAAATCATTATCCTTCTTGTGTGTGTCCTCCGGGCTACTCTGGAAACCCTCAGTTAGGATGTTTCAAGCGTAAGTAGAGCATTTGTTAGTGTTGTTAATGTTGACAGTACAATTCACAAGAATCACAAAAATTCCACAATTTTTAATGCATTTTTAATTGCCATTGTCTATTTCAGTCGACTGCGAATCTGACAGCGAGTGCGACTACGCGGCTACCTGTTACAACGGCCAATGCGTGAATCCTTGCATTTTGGACAATAAATGTGCCATCAACGCAGAATGCTACGGCAAGAATCATCGGTCGGCCTGTCGTTGCGGTCCGGGCTATTACGGCAATTCGCAGGTTCATTGCGAGAGAGTCGAATGTAACACCGACCACGATTGTCCCTATAATCTGGCTTGTACCGACGGCCGCTGTGTTAATCCATGCGCTGAGAATTCACCCTGCGCGCAAAACGCCGTTTGCTACGTCCAGGATCACGTTGCATCCTGCCGTTGCCCTGAAAACATTCCGCTGGGAAATCCATTCTCCTATTGCGAGCGGCATGCCGTGGAGGAATTCGAGGAGCCGGAATGCAGAGTCGACATCGACTGTTCGGACAAGTTGGTGTGCATCCGGGAGAAATGTATCGATCCTTGCCCAGTCATCAAGCCGTGCCTGGAGAACGCTCGTTGCGACGTTCTCGATACGGTACCTGTAAGAACCATGATTTGCACGTGTCCGGAAGGCTGGATCACAGACGTCGATGGTGTATGCAGACCAAGTAAGCAGAGCTAAATACTATTTGAATCGGTCGACTCGGAAACAATATAAATGTTTTTGAAATTAAAATAAAATCTATAATTCATAAATTATTCCAATTTTGTAGTACAACTGACGGTCATCGGAACGTGCACGACGAACGACGATTGCAGTGATCGCGAGACGTGCATCAACAGGCAATGTCGCAATCCCTGCAACTGCGGTACAAACGCCGTTTGCTACGTGAGAAACCACAAACCGATTTGCTCGTGCGAGCAGGGCTACCAAGGCAATCCTGAAATCGCCTGTCACTCTGTTGAGTGCCGGCACGACAGCCAGTGCACTCTCGACAAGGCCTGCGAGAATAACGATTGTGTGAATCCGTGTCTGGTCGCGGATCCGTGTGGCACCAATGCTGAGTGCTTCCCCAACAATCACGTGGCTGATTGCCGTTGCCGCAAGGGCTATCATGGAAATCCTTTAGATCGCTGCCGTGTAATCGGCTGTTACAGCAACGGCGATTGTCCCGGTGATCATTCGTGCATCAATATGCAATGCATCGATCCCTGCATCCATGACAATCCCTGCTCGTCTCGTGCGGAATGCAGAGTCCTGAACCACCTGCCGATCTGTCGCTGCCCGTTGGGCTTCACCGGAAATCCATATGTCAACTGCCAACCGGAAGTCAGACCCGAGTGCAGGGAGGACAGTGACTGTCCGAACTCACTTGCTTGTCTGAACAACAAATGCCAGGTTCCATGTCCGATTATACAACCGTGCACCGAGCCATCCGAGTGTCGTGTCTTGCCGACATATCCAATACGTACCATGGTATGCGTGTGCCCGAGCGGGTATGTTAGCAGCGGCAGTGGTACTTGCCGGGCTACCACGCCGATCCTGAAGATTGAGTGCACCAAAGACGACGATTGTCTCTCAGAGCGGTCCTGCGTGAACGCGGTCTGCAGGGATCCTTGTGCTTGCGGACCTAACGCAATTTGCAATGTCATCAATCATAAGCCGATATGTTCGTGCACGCTGGGATATGATGGAAATCCAGATGTTCTCTGTACGAGAGGTACGTTTTTTAGAGGAAGCCATTCGCCTCGTTTAAGACACTTGCGAAAGGGAAGGGTCTTGCGATATTTTATGATCATGTATCTATTTTTGTGTAATAATGTTATATTTTGATATTTAGTTGCAGGATGTAGAACGGATGGCGATTGCAGTGGTTCGCACGCGTGTATCCAACGTAACTGCGTGCCAGCGTGTTCGCCGTCTTTGGCTTCCTGTGGCAAGAACGCCGTGTGTCAAGGCATCAATCACAAGGCTATCTGCGAGTGTCCACCCGGTTTCGGTGGTAATCCGCGAGTTTCCTGCGTCCTATTAGGATGCAGAACCAACTCGGACTGCCCTACCAATAAGGCTTGTATCAACAACCGCTGTGAGAATCCTTGCACACAGAACCCGTGCATCGGTAACATGGACTGCAATGTTTACAATCACGTCGTGGAATGCGCGTGCCCACCTGGCTACGTCGGCGACGTTAAATCAGGATGTACTAAAGGTCAAAGATACAATACACTTTATTTAAAATACACTTTATTTAAAATTAGTATGTAATTGATCCTTTGATTTTAATATCTCGTTTCCTCTTGCAGTTAAGGAAAAGTGCAAGGCGGACAACGAATGTCCATCCCAGACCGCGTGTTTCAATGGACAGTGCATCAACCCGTGTACTAAGATCGCACCGTGCGGTATTAACGCTGAGTGCAAAGTTCTGGACACCAGCCCGATCAGGACCATGATATGCGAATGTCTGCCAGGATACCGTGGTAACGCGATTGTCCGCTGCGATTCAATTCCAGCGGAGGTATGTCCGATTGGGAAAGGCCAGATTCGCGATGAATACGGCAATTGCGTCTGCCCGCTTGGATTCGGTAAGGATGCGAACGATGTTTGCATACCTTGCCGCAGACAGTCCAACATGGTGATAAATGAGGAGGGCTACTGCGTGTGCGACCTGGAAAAAGGCTTTAGCATAGACGAATATGGTCGCTGCGTGTGTCCAACACGGTACGGATACGGAATAGACAGCGACGGATATTGTAGACAGAGTAAGTTGGTCGTTTAATTTTGTACATCGATCATGGGACATTCCCCTTCCCGTATCATCTTGCTAATCTATCGTCGCGGTTTAATTTCAGTTGGTGTAATCGAATGCAGACGTAATGACGATTGCGCCGACGACAGATACTGCGATAAAGTCACTCAGACTTGCCAAGATCCTTGCAAGAAGCAACAGTGCGGCGTGCACGCGCTCTGCAACGCTACCCGACACCAAGCTGTCTGTACCTGTGTCAACGGCTACTTAGGCAATCCGCACACCCAATGCTGTACGTTAAGAATTTACAAAAATAATCACGTGGTCTCTTATTAATTTGCAAATATCCATAAGATATATAAATCAATATATAAGTTTTTAGATAGAGCAGGATATAGTCTTTTTTAAATCAAAAGCTGCGTCTTCTTTTAATAATGACAAGTTAATCGGTATAATATTTGAGGAATCCTTTTGTCTTTCCCATTTTAGACGACAGAAAGGATGGCCGAACAGATTTCCCTAGACCAGAAATGGACGTGAGCTGCCTGTCAGACGGAGTACAGGTCGTAATACATCTACAGGATCAAGACTTCGACGGAGTCTTATACGTTAAAGGACGCAGCAAAGATGAACAATGCAGACGAGTTGTCTCAATACCAGCCGAAACTGATCACAAAACAGAGACGTTCAAAGTCGCATTTGGCAATTGTGGACTCATACATGTGAATGTTAGTTGAATTAGTATTGTATTATAATTATAATGTCAATCAATGACTTATTGCATTAAAAGATATTTGTATTATCTCGAGTCATCTTTCAGGGACAAGCTAGCTTCGTGCTCGTTATACAGAAACATCCGAAATTGATGACTTACAAGGCACAGGCTTATCATATTAAATGTATATACCAAACTGGAGAACAAAACGTTACCCTCGGCTTTAATGTTTCCATGCTGACGACTGCTGGGACAATTGCTAATACTGGTCCACCACCTATATGCGTAATGAAAATAGTTGCACAGAATGGAAATGAAATTAATTCGGCTGAAATTGGAGATAATCTAATGCTTCAAGTGGAAGTTCAACCTTCGAGTAAGAATTGAATTTTTATTTATAACAATGCTTTGTGTTTTTCAATCATTATTCAAGCATTAAGTTTTGCTGTAAAATACTGATAAATAAATAATACATATATTACAGCTATTTATGGTGGATTTGCGCGAAACTGCGTCGCTAAAACTATGGAAGATAATTTAGAGAACGAGTATGTCGTAACAGACGAGAATGGTTGCGCGACAGATCCCACGATATTCGGAGAATGGGAGCAAAATCCCGAGACTCAATCGTTAATGGCTAGTTTTAACGCGTTCAAGTTCCCCAGCAGCGACAATATAAGATTCCAGTGCAATATACGCGTGTGCTTTGGACGCTGTCAACCTGTAAGTACTCGTTAGCGACTCATTATTTTATACGCATGGATCAAAATATGTAAATTCCAGCAATAAAAATATATTTCTTCTATCAATAGGTAAATTGTCGCGGTTATAATGCCTTCGGTCGCCGTCGCAGAGACGTTGATTCCGAGATTAACGACACATCTCTAAGCGTATCTGATGGATATGAAGGTCAACTTCGTGAAGAGATAACTATTCAATCGAACTTAATATTCACTCTGGAGAGGAGAGAAGAGAGGTATACAGCAGATCCAGCTGAAGGTAAGGCATAACATGTACAAAGAAATAAATTAGAATAAATTCAGAGTTGGGAACGTTACTAGTAACACCGTTACCGTTACCTTGAAATTTCTTTTTTTCGGTAATCAATTGGTAACATTTTAATTATATATAAATCCATTTAAATCTATTTAAATTATTATTACATTATTATAATTTAATAAATTAATATTTAAAAAAGTCATTAAAAAAATAACAATTCACTAGTTTTTGTGAATAAAAGGGTAACGATCATTACTCAAAACTAACATTGTTTTTTGTAATCGTAACTTTTTTAGTTACCCCTTTTTTAAATATTAATATTAATAGAGATACACATAAAATTTATACTTTGAGTATTTTTTTAAAATTAAATTATAAGTATAATAAATATTAATTATTAAATATATTAATAATAAATAGACACAGATATTTATAATATAATGAGTTAAGCGTCGTTATCAATATTCGTTTTTGAAAAAAGTAAACACAAAATAACGGCGATGCAAGTAACACGTTACTTCCTCTGGAAATAACTTTCATGTGCATTAGAATAAACAGAGCAATTTTTGTCATACGTTTCAGCTCCTTCAGCACAAAGAGTGGAAGATATCTGTGTTTCTATGGTCGGCTTTATCATAGCATTAATAATAACGGCGCTTTTGGCACTGGTTGCCGTAGCTATCGCTGTGTCATGCTGGCTTATGGCGTATCGACGTCAGCCAAAGACTGCTGGACCACTGCCACACCCACCAGAGTTCCCAAACCCCTTGTTCACTACTGAATCTGTAGCTGAACCTTCTCCTGACTATCACCTATCATAAGTCACCTTAGAGTAATATTTTATAACATAAATTTTTTTATAATTCTCGTGGAATGCATCTCAGACCATTCGTCCTATTGGTCGGTTTTGTATTTCTGTATACAACTCCTCCAGTGACTATCACTTCGTTTCTTGTACTTTCTTTTCAAGGGTTCAAACAATAAGTTACTGTTATACATTACGAGTCACGATATATACGTACTATTTATGGTGATGGTTTGCTTCCATTATCTATGAGCAAAAACATGGGAGTATCTGTTCTTCGTGAATCTTTCCTGTATTATCTTCTGTAGTCAGTGGAGGATTTGTTAAATATAATGCTGCGAATTTAATTCCTGTGTAAAGTCAACGAATTAGTCTAATATAGCTTTCTTATTGTGAAAATAGTTAATTGTACATTTTATCTAATAAAACGCTAACAAAATATTTTTAAAAATGTTTGTTATTCTTTACTCTTTTTCTCCCCCTTCCTTCATCAGTTTGTGTATAATTAAAATATAATTTTGTGATTTATTTTTTAGTGACTACTTTTGTCATATACGTATACATATACATATATGTACATGTGTACGTGCGCACGTTTGTGTATATGTGCGCGCGCGTGTGTGTAAGATATTTCTTCAAAATATCATTAGATACATAATTTACAACTTTATTACATTAACACATGATAAGGTATTATTTGACAGGCAAACTGGCCACGTGAAGGCTTTTCAGCCAATCAATAAATGATCTGCGCGCCGAACATGGATTGTCAGCCTAACGCAGTCAAACAACGAATTAAAATCATCTTTCGATTTTAATCGTTTTGAATGTTTGGTAAATTGAATAAAGAATTGGTATGACGCCCGCACGGAATGGGGGAGTTCCAGGTTCGAATCCTGGCTGAGGTAATATTTTTCGCAATAAATTCTTTATTCAATTTACCAAACATTCAAAACGATTAAAATCGAAAGATGATTTTAATTCGTTGTTTGACTGCGTTAGGCTGACAATCCATGTTCGGCGCGCAGATCATTTATTGATTGGCTGAAAAGCCTTCACGTGGCCAGTTTGCCTGTCAAATAATACCTTATCATGTGTTATCTTAATTACTGGCGAAGAAAAGACTATTTTCAAAGTTTTATTACATTAAGTATTATTTTATTACATGGAGTGCCAATATCAATATTTATATAATCTCTTTTATATAATATCGTGAAATTTTATACAATTTGTAAAGAATGCAATGTTAATTAAATAATTTCACATGATTTAAGCTTCAATGGCTAACATTTTAACTTTAATATCATTTGCCTAACATACTTGTATACATTATCCATAAAAAAAAAATAGTAAAAATATTTTGTTGTATAGATTATCCTTTAATAACTGCGATTGGTCGTAGTTTGATGCACTTCTTCGAAATTCCAGCTGCGTGACAAGTATTAACGACATCTGTTACATTTTTATAAGACTCCGGTGCTTCTTCCATGACTAATTTCGGTGAAGCAACTCTAATAGATATGCCTAAGTCTTTTAATTTCTCCAAAACTTGCATATAATCCAAGTTTCTACGTGACTTCGCTCTTGAGAGAGCACGACCCTGTATATATGTTCTCTTATACAAGAGGCTCTTATATCATTACTTTATATAAATGTAGAGTTACTTGTAGAATTAAATGTATAAATTAAAGATTGATGTATAAAAGATATACAAATTAGCATAATTCCTATACTTACAGCACCATGACATGTTGATCCAAATGTTTCTTTCATACCTTGTTCCGTACCGGTCAAAACATAACTACATGTACCCATTGTACCACCGATTAAAACTGGTTGGCCTGTTAATTGATAATCTACAGGAATTAAAGGATGATGCGGTGGAAATGCTCTTGTTGATCCCTTAAAGCAAAATACATTTTTATTACGTATATATAAGAATTATGTTATATTTGAAAAATATATATAAGAATTGTATTATATTGTATTTATATCAGTATCAAAATTAGGTTATTATTATTCAGTTGTAATGTATGTCTCATAAACGCTTACCTTTCTATGGACTAAAAGTGTCTTTTGTTTTCCTTCAACCATGTGCTCTTCTATTTTAGCAATATTATGAGACACATCATAAATAACATGCATATCTAAGTCATCGGGAGATGAGTTAAATTGTTTTGCAAATGCCTATTAAGAAGAATATTATGTATTATTTTGTATTTCTATTAATTAGCGTATATATGTTTTTTAAGATACCTGTCGACTAAGAAACGTCATAGAACTTCTATTAACCCACGCAAAATTGGCAGCAGCTGCCATTGCTTTTAAATAATCTTGACCTTCTTGAGATTTAATATGAGCACATGCAAGCTGCCTATCGTTGGTTTCAATATTGTCACGCTTCATAGCTTTTTCCATTTGCACGAGTGCATCTGAAATGTAATTTTATTATACAAATGTTGTTTTATTGTACAAATACATCATATTGTAGATATGTATTATACACATATACAATAATCTAAAGATCAAAGAGAAAAAGAGAAACAAAAAAAAGTGTAATGTAATTTATAACCTGTAGCAACTTGATGACCAAATCCTCTGCTCCCCGAATGGATCATAACACAAATTTGTCCTTTTTCTTCAATGCCCATTTTACACGCTGCCCATTTATCATATATTTCATCTACGACGTGAATCTCTGCATAATGATTTCCAGTTCCTAACGTACCTAACTAATATAAAATAGATTTGTAATATATATTTTATACGTAATTACGTAAATACGTAATTTTATATGTAATTATTTTACTTAAATAAATAAATACACGACATGTATTATATTACTATAATTACTTATAGTAATATAATTATTTAAATATATGTGTATATAAAATATATATATATATATATATATATATATATATATATATATTTAAATATAATTTTTAAAATATTTGTTATGTCATACTTGAGGAAGTCCGCGTTTCTTGGCTCTCATCGATACTTTTAATGGATCGGCATTAAGCATTCTCCCATATTCTTCACATGTTCTTTGTCCTCAGCCCAAATATAACTTAAGTGCATTTTGTATGTAGATATTTTCTATTTCATCAATACTTTTTCATTATAATATTTTCTTTCCTCACCTTCTCTCAAAGACCAATCCATTCCCATTTCTAAAGCTTCCTCTAAATCTCGCGCATTCATTGGTATAATTCCTTTAGATCCAACGCCGACTGGGATGTGATCAAACATACTTTGCGCAAGTTGTTCCTAGATAAACGATTTTTTTATACTACTATATACACAACAGATATGTACATTATTACTATTTTACAATGTATAAAATTATAAAAATAATTATTAAAATAAAAATAATATCGTTATATTTTACTTTCACTGGTGAGACATCTCTCTCGAATAAATTTGTTCGTAGTAGACGAACACCACAATTAATATCAAAACCTACACCACCGGGTGATACAATAGACTTTGGGTCATCCATGTCGAATGCTGCCATATTACCTGAATGCATATATATATATATATATAAAATGAATATATAAAATAAATAACATTTATTTATTATTTTATTGATTTGATATAGTTATAATTATCATAAAGTATTTTGGATTCTACATGTGTAAAAAATATCTCAGAAAACAGAAAATAATATAATTTACCTATAGCAAAGCCATATCCAGAGTGTACGTCTGGTAAACCGACAGATCTCCATACGATACCAGGCAGAGCTGCAACATTAGCAATCTGTTTCATCCCAGGAAGGAAACCTCCAACTGCACCTGGCCGACATGCATTGCGCAATTCATCGAACATCAAACGCTCCAATGTATTATTCACATAAAATACTCCTTCAACCTTAAATTTATTTATTCAAAATAAGCATATAGTTATAAATAAAGTAATAAGCATTAAATTTTATGAAATACTGACATCTATATATACTTCTTAATGTCTATCTTGCTGTTACATTTTATGTTTACAATTAAAGAAAAAATTACCTTCATATTAGGTTGAAAGCCTTTTTTAATTCTCCAACAACATTCATTTATTTTCTCCAAATATTTAAGCTCCTCTTGATATTGCCTTACAACCATTTTGTTTTCTAAAAAATAGAAAAATACATAAGATCACACATATTGTGAAAGAATGTAGCAATAAATTTAAAACAAATAATATACATAATTGGAATACAGATGTAAGTTGCATGTATTAAACACAAAAGATATTATAAACACATATTATACATAAGGACATTATTTTTCTATGTGCAAGATCATGCTGCAATCATGATGCAATTATGCTTAAAAAAAAGCAAAGTAGAATATCTCACAGTGTTTACAATATTGATATTGTTCTCTGTGTATATGGTACAATATTTACCAAAATTATAAATCGCTCTTCGAGATATTCAACACGATACAACGCCAATGCTCTGACAAATTGACTGCTACACACTTTGTAATAATAAGTAATAATATGTAATATATAAAATGTATTGGCAAAACTCTTTCTACCACCTCTCACAATAATTTGCAATCTATCTAGTGGTTGTCTGTACTAGTCATGTCAGTGTGCGATTTCAGGTGGATTTGGTTCTAGAGCTACGTTCAGAAACACACAGCCAGGTACATTACCTAGCAATTAATATCAATATTAACAGCAACATGACATCAATGTTATAACTTCTTACTCAACAATGTAACTGTTACATACAACATGCGTTATATTATATTTATGTTGCTGAATGGAAAATTATAACATTGATGTGTAACTTATTGTTAATAAGTGTTTGTTGGATATAATACCAGAAGTTTCTGGTAATTAATTAGTTTCGCTAACTCACCTCAGAAATCGATGGAAATAGACTTATTCGATGAATTTTTGCTCGAAACGAAAGAATCCGGCCGAAAAAAGTGTCGCTCTGCTCCACGAAGCGAGATATTTACAGTTAAAGTTGACTTGATAGGTTAGATTAGGAAATCTATCACACCAGCGAAATGAGAATGCGTCGCGGTCACACACGTATGTGTTTAGTCCACTTGGCTGCGTTCCGTTTCACATGATGCGCGCATGATCTATAGTATACGTAACGTGTACTATAGATAAATGTGCGCATATGTGTGAAACGGAACGCACCCTTGAATTAAGCCGACGGCACACGGTACGAGTTTTCGTAGTAGATCGCATACGAGTTAGCCACTAAGCACGAGAGTGAGAGAGAGCGAAAGACGCTCGCTTTCTCTCGCTCTCATGCGTAGTGGCTAACTCGTATGCGATCTACTACGAAAAATCGTACCGTGTGCCGTTGGCTTTATAAAGGGCTGCGCACAATAAAAGGAACAAGGAACAGAAAATAGGAACAGGGAACAAGGATTATTTCTCTCTTCTTCTATTTTGCAGCATAGTTTTTACCCCTAACATGAAATTTGAACTTGACGATAAATGACTTATCTATTAAATCTTCGCCTTACTAAATTGATGAGTCTACGATATTCTAAAAATAGTAGAAATCGAAAAAATTAGCGTAGATCCCGTACGCAAGAAATGGGAACTATCGCGAAATGGATATTAATGAGCCAGATGCATTTTGTTAGACCTATATGGTTACATCATTCACAAATGTCATAGCTAATTGTGTTCGAGAAATGAATAAGTTATTTAATGTGTTCAATTCGTCCATAGTTGTCCATGAAGTAAAATACAGAAAAGTTTTTATTGATAGAATTGATCAAATTGAATTTCTTCTAAAAATAAAGAGTATTTAAATAATTTAAACGTATTTACAAAACGGGGAGTCGATATTTTTAGCAAAATTAAAGTGGGGTGGGTGAGCGCTGTGAGATGTTTGTCATTCAGAGTGACATGGCGCCAATAGTTCGACGCGACGCCGCTATGGGGGCTAGCTAACTCGTAAGTAAAAAGCAGCTTGGCATCCTATAAAAGAACCCGTCTTTCGATCATGGCACGAAAGACGTAATTTAATTTACGTAAATTTTTTGAATTATTTCGTTGGTAACCCTTTAGTAAACCCTTCTATTATGATCGTAAAACAGGTGGCTACTATGAGTACATTAAAACTCATATTCACCATTCATATGGGTGCTAACGAAATAATAATCAAATTTAAAAAAAAATTTAATTTTATGGGTTTGATTTTTGTACTAAAATGTAAATTTTTTATTAGTAATTAAGTGAAATTATTATTTAAACATTGCTGTACGTAAAATAAAATTTTACATAAAAGATTATTCAAAGTTTCTGTATAAGATTAATATCAAAAAATTACGTCAATAAAAATGGATATTTTTGCAAACCAAAAAATCTGTTATTTCATTTTTATTCTTTGGCCGGTATTCATAATGATTTTTTATTTATAGTTCGAATGGGGAGCGTAGCTAACTCGTAAGTGAAAAGCAGCTGGTGATCCTATAAAAGGACAGCAGGAAGCTTTTAACAAGACTAAAAGTTTAATCTCTTAATTTAAATTTTTGTATTAGAGAGTTTGTACTCTGATACAAGATAAATTATAACTTCCTGTGAGTATTTTTATACACGCTGCAGGAGGTGACTCGATAAAGCAAAAATAAATTTTTTTCGTATAGTTCTATATTCGCAAGGGAATGTCGAATTCCATAAAATTTCTCAAATACCGAGTGACCACGAAGCAACATTCGTGTTGCTACATTTTAGCCGGTATGACAGGTTTCCTAACCTATCGACTAGTCAAATTTAACTGCAAATATCTCGCTTCGTAGTGCAGAGCGACACTTTTTTCGACCAGATTCTTTCGTTTCGAACAAAAATGTGAATAAGCCTATTTTCATTGATTTCTGAGGTAGCTAAACTAAATAATTACCTAAAAGTTTCTTTTTCTCTGATATTTAGGACTCTAATTAACACCATATGTGAACTGACATGCGCAATATAACATTTCCCGAAAAAGAAAAGACGCAAAAGTATATTTCTCTCTCTGTCTTTCATCCTCGGGCACGACTTATAATGCAGAAACTATAGCACTTGAGCAGATCTAGAAGATCTGTGACAGAAGGTTTGTTCGCGTCGCTTGCCCCAACATGCTCCTACTCGCTCCAATACGCTCCAAACTATAATATTACGTTACGTATACTATAGATTGGAGCGTATTGGAGTGAGTAGAAGCAGAGAGAAGGATGAGAGTGGTCATGCCCGCGATTTAGGTGCGACCACAATTCGAGACGCCTCTATGTCTATAAAACGTGCACATTGAACTACATAGCAATGTCTACGAAATTTCTCGATGGGTAACACGCTATGTCCACAGATGATGGTTCTGTTCCGTGCTATGTGCACGAAGTGTCGATAATATAAACCTGTAACCAGAAAGAATATGTATATTAGTATGTATACATATAAAATAAAGAAATTTTTCATTAAATATACATATTTCGCTTATTCATTATTATTCTGAAATAATTGTAATTTTTATCTATATCACAAAACATATAAAATATATGTCCGAAAAATTTAATATATATTTAATATTGTCAATATCACAATTTTTACAATAAAAAAACGAAAGTTTTGATTTAGTGTAAATATAAATTAATAATAGTATAAATAAATCTTTTTATCTTTAATAATATTTATAAATACATATATATCCTTTCCTCTCCCTCCCTCTCTTTCTCTCTCTCACTCTCTCTCTCTCTCTCTCTATCTCTCTTCTGTATAAACGCTTTTTTTATTAAATTCTGTTTCTCATTCATATAATTTTACTATTGAATATTAAAATTAATTTTATATAATGTACGAACAATAAGGACATAAATGCCTTCCACATATTTATGCACATATTGAAATACATATACATATTACATGTGTATGTGCATATATATATAACTACATATATATACAAAATAATATAAATGTTGTGTATGTAAATTGAAGTGTTTCAAAGAAGCTCTCTCGCTTTTTTTTGTCTAATGTATATAAAGCCTTCCACGTATATGTCATTATTCTCGAAATTAAACTAATATCTTTCTTAATTCATAAATTTGAAAATAATTGTATTAGATTAATGAGAGTTTTACGATTAAAATGATATCAAATTGATATGTGCATGCCTTCATGTGTGAACTTGTAAAGACATTTGTGTCTTGTGTCCCCTTCTGTACATATACGTAATAAATATTATATATATATATAAATATATTACCCTTCTTCTCGAAACCACCCCCAAAACCTTTGGCGGCTCCAAAAATAAAGTACCCTTTTCCCTCGGCAGAATCGAACGACACTGCTCTTGCTCGATGCGCAGTAATTTGTACCGTCGAAATATAGAGTTTGAGAATTTGTACCTCCACCCTTCTTCTTGAAACCACCCCCAAAACCTTTGGCGGCTCCAACAGTAAAGTACCCTTTTCCCTCGGCAGAATCGAACGACACTGCTCTTGCTCGATGCGCAGTAATTTGTACCGTCGAAATATAGAGATTGAGAATTTGTACCTCCACCCTTCTTCTTGAAACCACCCCCAAACCTTTGGCGGCTCCAAAAATAAAGTACCGTTTTCTCTCGGCAGAATCGAACGACACTGCTCTTGCTCGATGCGCAGTAATTTGTACCGTCGAAATATAGAGTTTGAGAATTTGTACCTCCACCCTTCTTCTTGAAACCACCCCCAAAACTTTTTGCTGCTCCATCAATAAAGTACCCTTTTCCCTCGGCAGAATCGAACGACACTGCTCTTGCTCGATGCGCAGTAATTTGTACCGTCGAAATATAAAGTTTGAGAATTTGTACCTCCACCCTTTTTCTTCTTGAAACCACCCCCAAAACCTTTGGCGGCTCCAACAATAAAGTACCTTTTTCTCTCGGCAGAATCGAACGACACTGCTCTTGCTCGATGCGCAGTAATTTGTACCGTCGAAATATAAAGTTTGAGAATTTGTACCTCCACCCTTCTTCTCGAAACCACCCCCAAAACCTTTGGCGGCTCCAACAATAAAGTACCTTTTTCTCTCGGCAGAATCGAACGACACTGCTCTTGCTCGATGCGCAGTAATTTGTACCGTCGAAATATAGAGTTTGAGAATTTGTACCTCCACCCTTTTTCTTGAAACCACCCCCAAAACCTTTGGCGGCTCCAACAATAAAGTACCCTTTTCTCTCGGCAGAATCGAACGACACTGCTCTTGCTCGATGCGCAGTAATTTGTACCGTCGAAATATAGAGTTTGAGAATTTGTACCTCCACCCTTCTTCTTGAAACCACCCCCAAAACCTTTTGCGGCTCCATCAATAAAGTACCCTTTTCCCTCGGCAGAATCGAACGACACTGCTCTTGCTCGATGCGCAGTAATTTGTACCGTCGAAATATAGAGTTTGAGAATTTGTACCTCCACCCTTCTTCTTGAAACCACCCCCAAACCTTTTTGCGGCTCCATCAATAAAGTACCCTTTTCCCTCGGCAGAATCGAACGACACTGCTCTTGCTCGATGCGCAGTAATTTGTACCGTCGAAATATAGAGATTGAGAATTTGTACCTCCACCCTTCTTCTTGAAACCACCCCCAAAACTTTTTGGCGGCTCCATCAAATAAAGTACCCTTTTCCCTCGGCAGAATCGAACGACACTGCTCTTGCTCGATGCGCAGTAATTTGTACCGTCGAAATATAGAGTTTGAGAATTTGTACCTCCACCCTTCTTCTTGAAACCACCCCCAAAACCTTTTGCGGCTCCATCAATAAAGTACCCTTTTCCCTCGGCAGAATCGAACGACACTGCTCTTGCTCGATGCGCAGTAATTTGTACCGTCGAAATATAGAGTTTGAGAATTTGTACCTCCACCCTTCTTCTTGAAACCACCCCCAAAACCTTTGTCCACCCCTTTTCCAGAATCGAACGACACTGCTCTTGCTCGATGAAACCACCCCCAAAACCTTTGGCGGCTCCAAAAATAAAGTACCCTTTTCCCTCGGCAGAATCGAACGACACTGCTCTTGCTCGATGCGCAGTAATTTGTACCGTCGAAATATAGAGTTTGAGAATTTGTACCTCCACCCTTCTTCTTGAAACCACCCCCAAAACTTTTTGCGGCTCCAAAAATAAAGTACCCTTTTCTCTCGGCAGAATCGAACGACACTGCTCTTGCTCGATGCGCAGTAATTTGTACCGTCGAAATATAGAGTTTGAGAATTTGTACCTCCACCCTTCTTCTTGAAACCACCCCCAAAACCTTTTGCGGCTCCATCAATAAAGTACCCTTTTCCCTCGGCAGAATCGAACGACACTGCTCTTGCTCGATGCGCAGTAATTTGTACCGTCGAAATATAAAGTTTGAGAATTTGTACCTCCACCCTTCTTCTTGAAACCACCCCCAAAACCTTTGGCGGCTCCAACAATAAAGTACCCTTTTCTCTCGGCAGAATCGAACGACACTGCTCTTGCTCGATGCGCAGTAATTTGTACCGTCGAAATATAGAGTTTGAGAATTTGTACCTCCACCCTTCTTCTTGAAACCACCCCCAAAACCTTTTGCGGCTCCAACAATAAAGTACCCTTTTCTCTCGGCAGAATCGAACGACACTGCTCTTGCTCGATGCGCAGTAATTTGTACCGTCGAAATATAGAGTTTGAGAATTTGTACCTCCACCCTTCTTCTTGAAACCACCCCCAAAACTTTTTGCGGCTCCATCAATAAAGTACCCTTTTCCCTCGGCAGAATCGAACGACACTGCTCTTGCTCGATGCGCAGTAATTTGTACCGTCGAAATATAGAGATTGAGAATTTGTACCTCCACCCTTCTTCTTGAAACCACCCCCAAAACTTTTTGCGGCTCCATCAATAAAGTACCCTTTTCCCTCGGCAGAATCGAACGACACTGCTCTTGCTCGATGCGCAGTAATTTGTACCGTCGAAATATAGAGTTTGAGAATTTGTACCTCCACCCTTCTTCTTGAAACCACCCCCAAAACCTTTTACCTCCAAAACCTTTTCCCTCGGCAGAATCGAACGACACTGCTCTTGCTCGATGCGCAGTAATTTGTACCGTCGAAATATAGAGTTTGAGAATTTGTACCTCCACCCTTCTTCTTGAAACCACCCCCATAAAGTACCCTTTTCCCTCGGCAGAATCGAACGACACTGCTCTTGCTCGATGCGCAGTAATTTGTACCGTCGAAATATAGAGTTTGAGAATTTGTACCTCCACCCTTCTTCTTGAAACCACCCCCAAAACCTTTGGCGGCTCCAAAAATAAAGTACCGTTTTCTCTCGGCAGAATCGAACGACACTGCTCTTGCTCGATGCGCAGTAATTTGTACCGTCGAAATATAGAGTTTGAGAATTTGTACCTCCACCCTTCTTCTTGAAACCACCCCCAAAACCTTTGGCGGCTCCAACCCCCCCTCGGCAGAATCGAACGACACTGCTCTTGCTCGATGCGCAGTAATTTGTACCGTCGAAATATAGAGTTTGAGAATTTGTACCTCCACCCTTCTTCTTGAAACCCCCAAAACCTTTTGCGGCTCCATCAATAAAGTACCCTTTTCCCTCGGCAGAATCGAACGACACTGCTCTTGCTCGATGCGCAGTAATTTGTACCGTCGAAATATAAAGTTTGAGAATTTGTACCTCCACCCTTCTTCTTGAAACCACCCCCAAAACCTTTGGCGGCTCCAACAATAAAGTACCTTTTTCTCTCGGCAGAATCGAACGACACTGCTCTTGCTCGATGCGCAGTAATTTGTACCGTCGAAATATAAAGTTTGAGAATTTGTACCTCCACCCTTCTTCTCGAAACCACCCCCAAAACCTTTGGCGGCTCCAACAATAAAGTACCCTTTTCCCTCGGCAGAATCGAACGACACTGCTCTTGCTCGATGCGCAGTAATTTGTACCGTCGAAATATAGAGTTTGAGAATTTGTACCTCCACCCTTCTTCTTGAAACCACCCCCAAAACCTTTTGCGGCTCCATCAATAAAGTACCCTTTTCCCTCGGCAGAATCGAACGACACTGCTCTTGCTCGATGCGCAGTAATTTGTACCGTCGAAATATAGAGTTTGAGAATTTGTACCTCCACCCTTCTTCTTGAAACCACCCCCAAAACCTTTTGCGGCTCCAACAATAAAGTACCCTTTTCTCTCGGCAGAATCGAACGACACTGCTCTTGCTCGATGCGCAGTAATTTGTACCGTCGAAATATAGAGTTTGAGAATTTGTACCTCCACCCTTCTTCTTGAAACCACCCCCAAACCTTTGGCGGCTCCAAAAATAAAGTACCCTTTTCTCTCGGCAGAATCGAACGACACTGCTCTTGCTCGATGCGCAGTAATTTGTACCGTCGAAATATAGAGTTTGAGAATTTGTACCTCCACCCTTCTTCTTGAAACCACCCCCAAAACCTTTTGCGGCTCCAAAAATAAAGTACCCTTTTCCCTCGGCAGAATCGAACGACACTGCTCTTGCTCGATGCGCAGTAATTTGTACCGTCGAAATATAGAGTTTGAGAATTTGTACCTCCACCCTTCTTCTTGAAACCACCCCCAAAACCTTTTGCGGCTCCATCAATAAAGTACCCTTTTCTCTCGGCAGAATCGAACGACACTGCTCTTGCTCGATGCGCAGTAATTTGTACCGTCGAAATATAAAGTTTGAGAATTTGTACCTCCACCCTTCTTCTTGAAACCACCCCCAAAACCTTTTGCGGCTCCAACAATAAAGTACCTTTTTCCCTCGGCAGAATCGAACGACACTGCTCTTGCTCGATGCGCAGTAATTTGTACCGTCGAAATATAGAGTTTGAGAATTTGTACCTCCACCCTTCTTCTTGAAACCACCCCCAAAACCTTTGGCGGCTCCAACAATAAAGTACCCTTTTCCCTCGGCAGAATCGAACGACACTGCTCTTGCTCGATGCGCAGTAATTTGTACCGTCGAAATATAGAGTTTGAGAATTTGTACCTCCACCCTTCTTCTTGAAACCACCCCCAAAACCTTTGGCTCCATCAATAAAGCTCCAACAATAAAGTACCCTTTTCCCTCGGCAGAATCGAACGACACTGCTCTTGCTCGATGCGCAGTAATTTGTACCGTCGAAATATAGAGTTTGAGAATTTGTACCTCCACCCTTCTTCTTGAAACCACCCCCAAAACCTTTGGCGGCTCCAAAAATAAAGTACCCTTTTCTCTCGGCAGAATCGAACGACACTGCTCTTGCTCGATGCGCAGTAATTTGTACCGTCGAAATATAGAGTTTGAGAATTTGTACCTCCACCCTTCTTCTTGAAACCACCCCCAAAACCTTTTGCGGCTCCATCAATAAAGTACCCTTTTCCCTCGGCAGAATCGAACGACACTGCTCTTGCTCGATGCGCAGTAATTTGTACCGTCGAAATATAGAGTTTGAGAATTTGTACCTCCACCCTTCTTCTTGAAACCACCCCCAAACCTTTGGCGGCTCCAAAAATAAAGTACCCTTTTCCCTCGGCAGAATCGAACGACACTGCTCTTGCTCGATGCGCAGTAATTTGTACCGTCGAAATATAGAGTTTGAGAATTTGTACCTCCACCCTTCTTCTTGAAACCACCCCCAAACCTTTGGCGGCTCCAAAAATAAAGTACCCTTTTCCCTCGGCAGAATCGAACGACACTGCTCTTGCTCGATGCGCAGTAATTTGTACCGTCGAAATATAGAGTTTGAGAATTTGTACCTCCACCCTTCTTCTTGAAACCACCCCCAAAACTTTTTGCGGCTCCAAAAATAAAGTACCCTTTTCCCTCGGCAGAATCGAACGACACTGCTCTTGCTCGATGCGCAGTAATTTGTACCGTCGAAATATAGAGTTTGAGAATTTGTACCTCCACCCTTCTTCTTGAAACCACCCCCAAAACCTTTGGCGGCTCCAACAATAAAGTACCCTTTTCCCTCGGCAGAATCGAACGACACTGCTCTTGCTCGATGCGCAGTAATTTGTACCGTCGAAATATAGAGTTTGAGAATTTGTACCTCCACCCTTTGGCGGCTCCAAAATAAAGTACCCTTTTCTTTCGGCAAACCAACCCCAAAACTCTTTCGATGCGCAGCTCCAAATATAGAGTTTGAGAATAAAAAGTACCCTTTTCCCTCGGCAGAATCGAACGACACTGCTCTTGCTCGATGCGCAGTAATTTGTACCGTCGAAATATAGAGTTTGAGAATTTGTACCTCCACCCTTCTTCTTGAAACCACCCCCAAAACCTTTTGCGGCTCCATCAATAAAGTACCCTTTTCCCTCGGCAGAATCGAACGACACTGCTCTTGCTCGATGCGCAGTAATTTGTACCGTCGAAATATAGAGTTTGAGAATTTGTACCTCCACCCTTCTTCTTGAAACCACCCCCAAAACCTTTGGCGGCTCCAAAAATAAAGTACCCTTTTCTCTCGGCAGAATCGAACGACACTGCTCTTGCTCGATGCGCAGTAATTTGTACCGTCGAAATATAGAGTTTGAGAATTTGTACCTCCACCCTTCTTCTTGAAACCACCCCCAAAACCTTTGGCGGCTCCAAAAATAAAGTACCCTTTTCCCTCGGCAGAATCGAACGACACTGCTCTTGCTCGATGCGCAGTAATTTGTACCGTCGAAATATAGAGTTTGAGAATTTGTACCTCCACCCTTCTTCTTGAAACCACCCCCAAAACCTTTGGCGGCTCCAAAAATAAAGTACCCTTTTCCCTCGGCAGAATCGAACGACACTGCTCTTGCTCGATGCGCAGTAATTTGTACCGTCGAAATATAGAGTTTGAGAATTTGTACCTCCACCCTTCTTCTTGAAACCACCCCCAAAACTTTTTGCGGCTCCATCAATAAAGTACCCTTTTCCCTCGGCAGAATCGAACGACACTGCTCTTGCTCGATGCGCAGTAATTTGTACCGTCGAAATATAGAGTTTGAGAATTTGTACCTCCACCCTTCTTCTTGAAACCACCCCCAAAACTTTTTGCGGCTCCATCAATAAAGTACCCTTTTCCCTCGGCAGAATCGAACGACACTGCTCTTGCTCGATGCGCAGTAATTTGTACCGTCGAAATATAGAGTTTGAGAATTTGTACCTCCACCCTTCTTCTTGAAACCACCCCCAAAACCCCAAAAAAAGTACCTTTTCCCTCGGCAGAATCGAACGACACTGCTCTTGCTCGATGCGCAGTAATTTGTACCGTCGAAATATAGAAACCACCCCCAAAACTTTTCTCTCCAACAGTAAAGCCCTTTTCCCTCGGCAGAATCGAACGACACTGCTCTTGCTCGATGCGCAGTAATTTGTACCGTCGAAATATAGAGTTTGAGAATTTGTACCTCCACCCTTCTTCTTGAAACCACCCCCAAACCTTTTTGCGGCTCCAAAAATAAAGTACCCTTTTCCCTCGGCAGAATCGAACGACACTGCTCTTGCTCGATGCGCAGTAATTTGTACCGTCGAAATATAGAGTTTGAGAATTTGTACCTCCACCCTTCTTCTTGAAACCACCCCCAAAACTTTTTGCTGCTCCATCAATAAAGTACCCTTTTCCCTCGGCAGAATCGAACGACACTGCTCTTGCTCGATGCGCAGTAATTTGTACCGTCGAAATATAAAGTTTGAGAATTTGTACCTCCACCCTTCTTCTTGAAACCACCCCCAAAACCTTTGGCGGCTCCAACAAATAAAGTACCTTTTTCTTGAAACCACCCCCAAAACCTCGGCAGAATCGAACGACACTGCTCTTGCTCGATGCGCAGTAATTTGTACCGTCGAAATATAGAGTTTGAGAATTTGTACCTCCACCCTTTTTCTTGAAACCACCCCCAAAACCTTTGGCGGCTCCAACAATAAAGTACCTTTTTCTCTCGGCAGAATCGAACGACACTGCTCTTGCTCGATGCGCAGTAATTTGTACCGTCGAAATATAGAGTTTGAGAATTTGTACCTCCACCCTTCTTCTTGAAACCACCCCCAAAACTTTTTGCTGCTCCATC
>CABEGB010000837.1:197052-278457 GCA_901521435.1 Crematogaster levior | reverse complement strand
TTAGTAATCATTTATTAATTTTTGTCTGAAACATAATGGGTTTAATTTCATTCATGTAATCTTCTTCTTGTTGTAACACCAGCCAAAAAAATTTGTTTCTATCTAATGTCGTTTGTCTTTTGTAATGGTTGTAGAAGGACGTGTACCATGATCTGTGTAGGTCATGCCAGATATGGGTGGGAAGTGAGTTAGAATGTGAAACGTTCTCTGGAGATTACCCTTTAAGAACCATACGTATCTGTGCAGATCATAATCTCTACATTAAGAGCCTCCCTCTTGAAATGGTCGCACGTTCTAATTTTCGCCACGATTTAAAATGGAAAAGGTGGAAACCAATATTACAAAAATAATTTAAATGTTGTGGATATACAGGGTGACCAATGGGAATGTGTTGAAAGTAAACGGTTATATATCCCCTCCTCGATTTCGGTAACTGTTTTACCGACTAGGGTCCGCTACCTCAAGCTCTCCCGCCTCCTCCCCTCGGTCAGCCTTACGAGGCTGACCGATAAGGAGGGGGGGGGGTAAAATCCCCTCAGGATGTCGCCCCCTCGGCCACCAATCAGATGGTGGCCAAAAAGGTAAACGGAACTCCGAAAGAAAGGGAGTTGGTAGAAACAGTAGGCCGGGAGTTTGGGGCCTTATTCCTAGGCTTCTACTTTAATCCCCCCCCCCGAGGGGGATCCCGCGTACGGTTTGGAGTCTCCTGTGACAGACTGCCCCCACCACCCGTTCCACCGTCTAGTTTGGGACAAGGTGGTGGGGGCAGTGAGGATGAGGGACCCCTTGATAGCGGACGGATTGTGCGCTATCAAGTGGTCGAGGGAGGGCACCGTGGATTTCATAGCGGATGCCCTTCCTCGTGGCCGGTGGGACGCCGCCCAGTTGATTCGGGAGGCAATTTTAGCTGTCTCCAGCGATAACCCGAGCTGGGGGGTTGGGTTTTGTTTTTTGACCGACGCCCCCCCGGACTATGGGCGGCGTACCGAAGTGGAGGAGTTGGGGGGCGGGACATTAAAGCCCCCCCCCAACCAATTATTAGAGGCTAACCGCTTCTTCGTCGAGGGGTGGAAAGAGGGGGAGGATCCTCCCCCCCCAGATCTTCACCCCAAAAAGACGAAGAAGCGGGGGGCGAGAAAGCAGATGTAAAGGTGGCTGGGGGCGGGGGCCCCCAGTCACCTTTTAGCCCCACCAACACCCGGGGGCGGCCCCCCTCCTAACAACTGGGGGGCGGGGGAAGGCTGCGGTGACCCAGCCTTCCCCGAAGTTTTGGTTATTCACTTTTGGGGGGGGGAGTTTTGTCTCCCCCTCCAGGATAGGGGCCGTTCGCGGCCAAGCCCGAGGGGGAGCCGGACGAAATGCCACGGGCGATACCCGGCTCCCCCTCATTATGGGCAAGGATGGTCACCCCCAGGGGTTTTAGTGGGTATGCCGGAGGGGAACTTCTTTCCCCTCCGGTGAGTCCCACATAACCCGTAGAGGTCCCCCCGGGCCTCTCGGGTATCCATAAAGGATTTCCCCTGGGATATCAAAAAAAAAAAAAAGGGTCCGCTACCTAAGACCCGTCAATTTCATTTGAACCGTCGTATAAACCGATTTGCGAGTTATAGGATGGACGCGCTAAGCATCGAAGAAAAAGTGTTTCTCATCGAGTGCTTCTATAGTAGAGGCAAAAACTATAGTCAGGCGTATCGTGGATTCCGTAGTAAATATGGATCTAAAAAAGTTTCAAGCGAAACAATACTCAGAAGGTATGTTTTTGATACTTTTTACCCACGCTCCCTCTCCCTGGAATCGCGTCATCATTCCAATGTTGGTTAGGTGAGATTTTATTTTTATTTGTCGATATTTTTTGGCAGGATTATTGATAATTTTGGTATGTATGGCACTTTGAACGATCGTAGACATGATTTACCTGGCCCATCTCGTACCGTTACAACGGACGAAACAATTGATGACGTTAGAAATTATTTTGACAAAAATCCAAACACCTCGATTAGGAAAGCTGCTCAGGTTTTGGATTTAAAGCGAGAAACTCTCCGAAAAATAATAAGAGACGTCATTAAACTGCATCCCTACAAAATCACTACACATCAATCGCTGACGGAGAAAGCGATGGAAAAACAAGTTGAGTTTTGTAAGGTGATAACCAATATGTTTGAAAGTGAGGAACTCGATGAAAAACAAATAATATTTACGGATGAAGCTCACTTTTGGTTAAACGGATATGTCAACAAACAAAATTATCGGTTTTGGGGACAGGAAAATCCAAACGTGTCTATTGCCGTTCCTCTTCATCCTCAAAAGGTCTCCGCGTGGGCTGCAATTTCTGTAAAAGGGGTCTACCTGCAATTTTTTGAAGGAACTGTGACTAGTCAAAGAATTATTGGATAAGTATAAAGAATTATTGGAGACTAAATTCTTTCCCCATGCAAAGAAACGCGGATTAGTAAAGAACTTCCATTTTATGCAGGATGGCGCGACCCCACATCGTACACGCGAAGTCTTTGAATCGATACATGAAGTGTATGGCAACAGAGTAATTGGATTAGGATACCCGAAATTTGCTCATGGAGGTCTGGAATGGCCTCCTTATTCACCTGATTTGAACCCGTGTGATTTTTTTCTTTGGGGTTACCTCAAAGACAAATGTTACGCCGTACAACCTCAAAACACCGCAGAGCTGATAAATAGTATTAAAAAATGCACTCGCAGCATTCCTACATCTATGTTAGATAATGTATTTCAAAGTTTTTGCAAACGATTGCAGTTCTGTGCTAATTCTAATGGACAACACTTTGAAAACATATACCATTAATTCATATGCGCAAGCAAAATTTTTCTTTTTTTTTTATATTGTGTATTTCAATTGTTAAATTATTATATTTCTCTTTCATATATATGGTAATAAAATTGACAAGTTTTCTCTACAAAATGGCGTTTAATTCATTTTATTCGGCCTATTTGTTACGAAGTAATAACTATTTACTTTCAACACATTCCCATTGGTCACCCTGTACATGGTTTTGTTTGCAACTTTCCACAAAATATAGCATAGACAAGGCTGTTATATATCTATAATTGATGTCCACCCAGTATTTCACACGAGATGTCGTACAAATGCCGAAGTGATCGCTAATAAACTTGAAATTGTATATATGTTTGATACCCCGTTTGTTTACAGAACGCATTTTCAGGCCAGCGCAAATAAGAAATATTTAGAATAATAATACCGCTCGATATAAATCAACAATTAAAAGGAAATACATATTAAATTTATCAGCTATATTGCACTCGCTCACGTCTTCTAATATTTCAAAATCTATATTTTCTATTTCTCTCGTACGTATTGGTTTGCCTCTAATTATTTCTTTTAAAGTTTTCCACATTTTTGTCGGGTCATTCTTATTACAATCTATCATGTTTTCATAATATTCTTTCTTCTTTTCTTTAATTAATTTGACTACTGTATTTCTTTCACTTTTGAATTGTATCCAATTTTGCTGCGTATCATCGAACAAAGCATTATTATATGCTTCATCCTTCCTAGCTGCTGCTACTCTTATATCATCTGAAAATCATTTTTTCCCTTCCCATGCTTTTGGAATTCTAAATTTTTTCTTAGGTGCTGTACTATCCAGGCGTATTTACTATGTTGTCGACAAATTTCTTCGCCCTCTCGCTAACTTTTAAACCTCTTGACTTTGTTCTATTCTATCTTCTATTAATCTATTAAACTCATCTACATTAAATTCACTATAGTTTCTGCCGCTAAATTCTCTATATTTATCTATAACTTTACTCGCATTTAATATAATTCTTAACCACGCATGATCCGTTATTTTAGACTCGTGGATTACTTGTACTTTTACCTTATTATTAGCAAAGCATAAATTTAGAATTGTTTGACTGTCTTCTGTAACTCTCGCCGGTTTTTCTACATACTGTTTCATAGCTAAGCTTGCCATTATCGTTTGTAATTTATTCGTATAAAACGAATTAAGGGGTTACACCTATTTGAACGGTCGGAAAAAAGCCTTTTTTAAGAAATTTTTTTCGTTGTGATAAAATAAATCAATGTAAATAAAATTTTGAGGGTTTATTATACATATATTGAAGTATACAAAATAATTTTTTTTTTAATTTTTTTGTTCAAAATGGCGGATGTAGAGATACTCAAAGCATCGTGTCTTTTTTTGGAGGTGGTCTGCGGCAGTACAAATGTCATTTTTATTTCTGCACTTAGGAAAAAAAAATTTTTTTTTTTATAATTTACATTAAATTTATCAGAGAAGTACACACGATTATTAAAAAATAATCATTTTTTGCAATTTGACACAAGTTTAAAGCCAAAATTTTGTTTTTCACCAAAAAAATCGACCTTTAAATGTTTATAAAACACGTAATTATTAATGGATCTCAAAAATCGTGTGTACTTCTCTTTAAAATCTATCTAAAAAGCTACAGTTAAAATTGTAAGTCGATTGGATAAAAATTGAAAGAGTTATTTGTACTGCCGATTTGAAAAACGTGGTTTTGAGATAATTGCGTTCAAAGTTTTGGAAACGATTTACTGCATGAAAAATTCAAAATAGGAGCTTGCTAATTTTTTTATCTTTACTCTGCTATCCCAGGACCATAAAGAATTCCTTCCAAGTTCAGATTTTGATCCTCATCTTTTTTTCTTAACGATTTTAAGTCATGCCGAGCGTCTTTTTCAAATTTTGATGATGAGCGATTTGCGGCTTTCACACGGTGTTCGTCGATTGTCAAGCAATAATTATGTAATTCAACGCTAATTGGCAATTGAAGCACTTTCATAATTCGTAGCAAGCCTAAAAATCCGTCATTGAAGAAAATCGTGGCTATATCACATGCTACATCCAAAGTATGTTTGCCACTAGATATTGATTTAGGCGCTATGGTCCAAACAACAGAGTTGAATGATTCATTGCTATTTTGCGTATTTATGCTCCAAGACAACGCGTAAGTAATTCTTTGGGACTTAAATCTTCCAAACTGCTGCTATAGCGCGCCAAGAGTTTAAAAGTGTTTTGGAGCATCAAAGGTAGACTCACAAATTTAGCTAAAAAGGTTATTTAAAAAATTTTTTGGACTAAAATTACGATTGAATATCATTTTTGAGATGTTTTCACATCATTTAAGCCAATAAAAAAAAAATGCAAAAAAAAAAATTCAAATAGGTGTAACCCCTTAACCATAAAATCTATATTAAAGCCTCCTATTACCATACAGTCTCCTTTTATTATTAACTCTTCAACTATATCCTCTAGAAACCTTACAAAATCACCATGTGATGCACTCGGTGAATGATATAATACTATTATTACACCTTTATACAATTTCTCTTTTATCTCTATCGCAATACACCAACAGTTCGATACTATTTTTTTCATGAAAGAGAGAGAGAGAGAGAGAGAGAGATTTATTGATTGATAAATCTTTATTTAGCTTTCTCAGCTATTTGAGTTACAAATATGTTGCTTTAACAAACGCCTAAAAACATTAATTAGTTTACATTGTTTTATCTCCGCTGGTAACGCATTGTACATTTTTACTCCTTCTTATAAAATATCGTCTTCTGCGCACTCTTAGTTCTACGAAATTGCAATACAATGTCCCCTGCCTGTCTAGTTTGTCTCTCCCCATCACTTCCCACTATTTTTAGTTTCTTTCTTAATTTCTCAGGCATATCATTAAAAATCTCAAAAATAAATGTACATATATTATATCTTAATCTTCGTCTAATATTCATAAATTGTAGCGTCTGCAGCATTAACTCTACTTTGGTACGTCTATCACATTGCAGTATAATTCTCATTGCCCTATTCTGCGCCACTTGTAACCTATCAAGCTGTGTCTCACCCATTCCTATTAATAATGTCGCACAATATTCAAAATGCGGTGCAATGATCGTCTTATATATTATACATCTTGTGTACGCTGATACAACATTACCAATTCTATTTAAGAAACTCGTTTTCTTCCCTATTTTCTTTAGTATATAATCATAATAATCCGTAAACTTCAACCTATCATCAATAATTACACCTAAATATTTCATTAAATTAACCCTTTGACTTTCAGTTCCATCCAGACATTTCAATACCATATTCCCCTTTAATTCTTTCCTTACGCTTCTAACAATCATGTACTTCGTTTCCTTTGCATTCATTTTTAGCATATTTATATTCATCCACTCCTCTATTATATTATATTAAATGCAATATTCAATTTTCTCTCTAATTCTTCAATACTTTCGCCTTCTACAAACACTAACGTATCATCTGCAAACATTTTTAAACTGTAGTACCCTGAGCAAACATTTATTATATCATTTATGTATATTATAAATAGCAAAGGTCCCAATACCGAACCTTGTGGTACGCCATATTTTGTATTCCTTATCCTAGACCATTCATTTTTGAAACGCACTCTTTGCGTCCTATTTGTTAGCTAAGATCGTAACCATTCTAAAACTATTCCCTTAATTCCATATTGTTCTAGCTTTTCTAGTAATCTTCTTCTATCTATTGTTTCAAATGCTCTTTTTAGATCCATAAAAATTACTCCTACCATTTTCTCCTCACTAATCACCAATTTCCAGTCATCAATAACATTTTGGATCGCCGTCTCACACGAATATTTTCTTTTAAAACCCGATTGATGTTCCGTTATAACTTTCTATTAACTTCTAGATACTTTTCAAGCAGCTGTTTCACTACCAACTCTAACACTTTCTCATATATAGGTAACATATTAATCGGTCTATAATCACTTGCTTTTACCGCTTTGCTTATCTTTGGTGTCGGTATTATTGTTGATATTTTCCAACTTTCTGGAAAACATCCTTTCTGCAGAGAGCTATTTATTAAATCAAGGAACTCCTCTTTTATCGTATGAAACGTTGCTTTTAATATATCACTACTTATTCCCTCTTCTGTACCTTTCTTATTCGGTAGATTCATTACAATTTTCTCAAGATCATCCATTTCTATCATATCAAAGTTTTCCATAATTCCCCTATCTACAATAACCTAAATCGTTTTTCGTTTTTTTCGTTTTACACTCACCGTCTGAGTTACTTCCCTTTATACTATCTACTATATTGTCTATACTCTTTATATAATATAAATTGAATTTATCCGCTGTATTACCTCCTTCTGTGTTGCATAACGATTCAAAATCTATATTCTCATTTTCTTTTGGATATAATGGTTCACCTCTAACTATTTCTTTTAACATTTTTCACATTACTGTAGCATCATCTTTATTATAATCTATCCTACTTTCATAATATTCTCTTTTCTTTGTCCTAATTATACTAACTACACTATTTCTTAGAATTTTATATTGCACCCATGCCTGTATTCATGATCTGTATTCATATTCAACGCATATCTATAGGCTTTATCCCTTCTTGCCGCTGCTTCTCTTATTTCCTCTGAAAACCATTTCTTCCCCTCTCATACTTTTGGAATCTTATAATTTTTCCATGGCGCTGCAATGTCCAACGAACCTACTATATTGTCAATAAATATTTGTGCCCTTAGATCAATTTCCATTTCCTGATTTTTTTAATATTCCGATAAATTTATCTACATTAAATTCCTCGTAATTTCTAGCCCTGAATTCTCTATATTTGTTACAATCTTTAGTTATTTTCATTTCTACTTTTAACCATTCATGGTCTGTAATTTTTGGCTCATGAATTTTTGACCTGAACTTTTACTTGGCAAATAATAAATCTATTGTATAATCGTCTGAATGTCTTTCGTAATTCTCGTCGGCTCCAACACGTACTGTTTCATACCCAAACTCTGCATCATTGTTTTTACATTTCTTGTGTAAAACGAGTCTACTGAAAAATCTATTGTATATTAAAATCTCCTATAACTACACACTCTCCTTTTATTATTAATTCCTCCACTATATCCTCTATAAATCTGATAAAATCACCATGCGACGCGCTCGGTGAGTGATATAATACTACATTATATACTTTTTCTTTCACTTCAATCGCAAGACACCAGCAATTTGATATTACTTTTTCTCCAACACTACTTCATATTTAATATCATTCCTCACATACAAAGTAACACATCCTGTATTTCTATTTTCCGCATCACACCTAATCACGCTATAACCCGGTACATTAATTTCATTGTCCTGAATTTCTTTAGTCAATCTTGATTCCGATAATGCTACAAATGCAGAGTTTACCATCTTCATAACCTGATGATGCATCTCATCCTTATGTGCTGTTAGACTTTATGCATTTGTATAGTAATATCTCCTCCTTATTCCATGGTTGCTATTTACTATCTTCCCAGCCAGTTCTTCTCTTTTCTTCCTTCAATGCCCTCTTGAATGTCGGACAATCTGCACTAAAGGCGTCATGGTCCTCATCTATTTTCAAATGGTATGTTTTATTTTGAAACATACAATTTACACATTTCCTCTTAGTTGCTGTACAATCACTCTCCTTATGACTTCCTGCACACTTATGACAGATTTCATTTCTCGTACAGTTTTTTGCCAGGTGATAATAACCCCAGCATTTAAAGCATCTTTTAACACTAACTTAATTAAGGATATTTCCTCAAGGACAGGACATTTCCTCCATCCCACATTTAATTTATCTTTCCTCAACATTAACTCATGTGTTCCTTCATCCACCTCAATTATCATTGATCCACTCTCTTCTTTTCTTCCCCTCATCTGGTTATTTTCTCTCTTTCTTACTAATCTCTTCAATATTTTAAAGTGGAATACATCTTTTATTATTTCAATTTTATTCTGTGTCTTAACTATATCTATTAAATCCTTGTCCATCATTTTAATTTCTTCCTCACCAATATTAATGATTTTCAATTTGGGTTTCATCTGCGTTACCTCCGTTATATTTAACTTTTCTCCCAGCCTATCCTGCACAGTATCTTTCAATTTTTTCATCTCCTCTCCAATCTCACATCCCACAATCACTGTTCCTTTACTACCCTTCTTCAATTTCGTTATTCCCATTTCCATATTCTTGATATCAATCTTATCTTTAATCATCTGTTTAATTGTTTCACTCTCTTGTTGCATTTTAGGTTTAACAATTATTACATTTTCCTTCTTACTTTCCTTAACCTATTAGTTGCCACGATCTCCATTTGGGGATTTTGGAATTTTTATAATTATACTGTTACACAACTTTTTGTGCATATATATAACTTATCCGGTCAAAAATTTCAAAAAAAAAATTTGGCAGTTAATGGGTTAATCACGTCACTGTAACTCCTTAAGAATCCTTCTGCTGATCCTCTTGCTCCTCGTTGTATCATTCCTTTCAGGTCTTCCAGCTTGTTTTATACTTTCCATTTCTTCTCGGACAATTTCTTTAATTTATCAATTTGATTTTCCTCCTACAAACTGATTCATCTTTCATTACTTTTACTGTTTTCACAAGCCAATCTATCTTTACATCAATGCCCGATATTCCTGCCATACTCGTTGTACTTTCCATAGGCTCTGACCCTATAAAACCTATTCTTTCTCTGCTTCTCCCCTCTACTGCCAATGATTTATCCTCCTCGATTAAAAATTTCTCATACGGACCCGGACAAGCAACTACTTCTCGATTCTTATCGTACACCTTACGTTTACTAACACATCCCGGGTGATAAAACAGTTTCACACAAGACTTAAATGCCACTACTTGACTTTTAATTGGCTTCTTATTGCCGAACATCGATATTCAGCATACAAATCGTCCATATCACTGAATTATCGGCCGCGGCCGCCAACGAGCATTTGTGCTGAATCAACAGTACTCACGTGGCAACCGCGCTTGCCGAATCAACCACGCTGGCACCTGTATAGACACCTGCCTTTCGAACACCGAAAAGTCATATAACAAGTTCACTTCTCCCTCACATAAAATTAGCACATCCCGACAAGATAACACACACAACTGCAGATGGTTTATATCAGAACAACTTTGGCTCTGATTAACCCCCTCCAACCACCGCAAAGTAGATGAATTTTAAGGAGCGATGTGACACACGTCCACCTTTCTCGAGAGAGAGAGAGAGAGAGAGGGAGAGGGAGAGGGGGGGAGAGAGAGAGCGAGTGAAAGAGAGTACTACTGGAGCGAGACGAGCGTATCATCCACATATCTACAGTAAAAAGATGGACGAAAGGAAATAGGTCAATCGCAGGCTTCTCGAAATTTCGCATAACTAAATCCACCAAAGTAGGAGACAATGAAGATTCCACTGGAGTGCCAAAAATCTGTTTGTAAAAAAATTTTGTTGAAAAAAAAATATATTAAGAATTAATAATAAGTTGGATCGCTTTTAGAAATTCATCCAACGGAATTGTGCATTCTGAAATTAAATTCTACCTTTTTTCAATACTTTTCACTGTTAAATCTTACTCTCTTTCTGTTAGAACCGGTTAGAGCTGGTTTGTAAAAAGTGGCACTATATCTAAAGATATTAGAATGTAGTTGTTTTTTTGTCTGAGCATAAACCAATTAGCTTATTAACTAAATAAAAACTGTTTTTAATAGCTGAAAATTTCGGAATGCTATTACCAAGTATTTCCTGTAAGAACCAAAATTGTATAGCGAACTGATAATAGAATAATCCGATTATTTCGCAGGGATATCCCTCTTTGTGGATTTTTGGCAGTCCATAGGCTCTTAGAAAAACTCCGTCGCTATAATAATAAATTTTTCGCACAAATAGCGTGATATTTTTTGTTCCTCTTGAAAAAAATAATAAGTAGTTATGTGTGTATATAAAATTTTAGGGTTTCGCCAATCGAATTCATATGCGTAGAGATTCTACGTTTGCTCACAATCGAGTGGTTAGATTCGTGTTTCTTAATGTCATTTTATATAACGAAAGATATAAAAAAAAAGAGATAGCAGAAATGTTGTTTATTAAAAAATGCAATTCGGCTATTAACTTACAAAAAGACACCGAAAACTTAACTGCAATTTATGACAGCCTTATAACCATTATTTGATTTTAGTTATACTTTTACTTACATTTTTATTTATACCTTTATCTATTTTTTTACTATTTAACTTATGCATGCTCTATCTATTTATTTATCATCTAACTTATATTACATTGGCTTGTATATTTATTTATTTATCGTTTACTTAAACGTTTCAACTATTTATTTATTTATTATTAACTCTAAAATTGTCCGGAATTTAGAAGACGATTGAAGTGTTACCGCTCAGTTCCTCTTGTGCCTTCACGAATCTTTGACACGTTTCTCTACATTTGCACACAGACTTTGGATTGTTAGTCACTAGCAAAGAAAAAATTTACTTTCATAGTTTTATTGATTATGTTAAGTATGCAAAGCATTTGTGATTGGGATTATATATTATAGTATAAACTATTTGCATTGGTGGTTAGCCTCACTTTTTGTAAAATATTGCTTACCTGGCAGTATGTAATCAGTTTTCTTAAAATGTAATGAACATACTTTCATTCTTGGTGTGACTACTTATACTTTTAAAGCAATTTTCCATGCTTTTAATCAGTCAACTTTTTCCGATTTGCCCAATATATTTTCAACGCAAACAACGCGTTCGTTTGACTTCGGAAAATGATGAAAACGTAGGCTTGTATTTTTATGTGCTTTACTTCCACAACTATTCACTACACAACAGTCTGTATTTGAACTTTTAGAGCGCGGAGAAAATATCCCGCAATCCATAATAATAATTAATTAATAAAATAGTTAACACACGACTATGGACTTCGCAGGATTAAAATGTGAACTCCAGTTATAAAAACTATGTATTCTAATCGGACTTTTGTTGTTTTTAATGTCACTGAAGAAGACTTTGTAAGTTGAAACGTGTATGACATTGCTTATGATCGATAATATATATAATGTATTGTTTATCATCACTCACTTGTTTTTGGTTTTATTTCTTGCTCGTAAAAGGCACTGCTGTTATATTATTTGTAATAAAATAGTACCTGATTACAATGCTTGCAAACAATGGGCTTCTACTACTTTTACTTTTCGCCACCAGATGTCGTGACTACGGATGTCAGGTCCCAATAGTATTTCTAATAGCTTCTGCTTAAAAGCTAAATCTATAATTAAACATAAGTCATAGTTGCATGGTTCTAATTATCGACCTAAAATATGGACTACACGATACAAACAAAATTTTTCTAAAATAGAAAAAAGATAATAAGAATTCATAACCATATTTCTCTTTTTCCAGTGTGATAAAAAGAAATTAGAGATTTGTTTTAAAATATGAATGCTATATAATATATAAATACCCACACAGCAAAAGTGGATCCGTCAGTAGGATATCAGTAAGATGTCGAGAAATCAGAATATTATTGAGATATCTAAAAGCGGTAGATATCTGCCCTTATAAAAATTTTTCACCGCTTTTACACCTCATATAGGTCGTTTTTAGCCCGTTTTATCATTTTTATGTCCGTTTTTTGCACTCTCAAGCACGCTTAGTCTATTGCGAAAGAGCATGACGAGTATACGCGAGTATGTGTATGAGTATTTTTGAGTGGATTGTCCGTTTTTAACACTCGTTTTTCAGTCGATGAGTGACAATACGTTAATACGTTCCTTTTTTACTCACAAAGATGAGGACGAGGTAGGTTGTCCGTTTTCAATACTCAATTTTCCGTTGATGAGTAACAACACGTTAGTACGTTTCTTTTTTACTCACAAGAAAATATCCGCGGATTGTCTCTAAATTGAAGTACATTTATTCTACAAACTTAAAAATATGTCCACGAATTTTTATAATTTATATAAATTTATATAAATGTTTTAAACTACTATAAATAAATGAACAATTATAATGATTGATTATTTGATTATTTTATTTCAAAAGCTGCGTTCCAATATTCATTGCAAATATTGAAAATCTATAGTTTACGTCACATACTATAGATTTTCAGTACTTGCAATGAATATCGGAACGCAGCCAAAATGTGCTATGTGAGTATTTATGAGTGCTAAACGAGTATTTTTTGCTCGTAGCTAAATGTACGTTTTTACACCTCAAATTTACACACAGCACGTATTTACTACTCAAAAATACTCATAAGAATACGTTATTACCACTCGGATATACTCGTACGCAATCCGTTTAACCACTCATTTTTACGGAAAATTGCCCTTTTGCGCCCTAAAAACGGATCGTACTCATTGAATCAAATGTACGTTTTTACCACTCAAACTGACCGTTTTCGCGGGTCAAAAACGGGCCAAAAACGGTGAAAAATTTTTATAAGGGTGTAGAATATTTTCAAAATAAACTAATGTCCGCTCTTATGTAAACGCTGAGATATTTCTAGTTTATAGAAATATATTCGTAGGATATTATACAAATATATCATAATAGTATCGGTCACACACACGCACACGCAGGAAACCAAGGTGGTTGACCCTAGAAATTATATCGTGGTGTTGTTATAATCTAATTATAACCGTATCAAGAAAGGGGATTGAGCCATCCTTCTCTATTTCATGGGTGAATGTTAGACGCGGGTAATAACTATTAAAAACGAGAATTTCGTTAATCTTCGATGTAGGAGCTATCATAAGTATGTCATCAACGTACCTATAACGTACCGTGGTGCCGTTCACTAAAGAAATTGCAAAAAACATAGAACGCATTCTTAACAAAACGAATGTTAAAGTTGTATTCTCCGTATGTAACAAATTGAATTGTATAATAAAAAAGGGAAAGGATACACTCAATATTTTTAAGCAAACCGATTTAGTCTACGAAATTACATGCTCGAATTGTAGTGCTCGGTACATAGGACAGACAAAACGCCATCTAATAACTCGGTTAAACGAACACCGCAACGATATTAAAAAACCTACATCTAATCATTCGGTAGTAAGCAAGCATAGATTATCTCTTGGACACGACTTTGACTGGGATAACCCAAAAATTTTACACAAAGAAACTCATAGAAAGAAAAGGGAGATTGCGGAAATGATGTTTATTAAAAAATATGACTTCACAATTAATTCACAGAAAGACGTAGAAAACTTGACTGCCATATATGACGGATTATTAAATAGTTTATAAAATTCTTGACTTTTGTTTAGTTGCTCTGCCTGTTTTCTAACTGATATTTTAATTATTTGACTTATCATCTGACATATAAACATCGCTCCTGTGTCTCTATTTTCTTACATATTTATTAACTTATTTGTGTTTGCCCCCTTTTTTCGACTATTCATTAAAAAAGACACCTTCAGTCTCAGTAAATCTTTTACCGTCATAAACATCAGACGCTATTTCACGTATTCGTTAGTTCCACAGCTCCACTTATTAATTTATTTGTGCTCATAAACTTAAAGTATGTGTTGCTCTAAGCGGACGCCTATGTAAGTCATAAGTTAACATTATTATGTAATATTGCGTTGTTAGCCTGTATTGTCCTACATTTTATATATTTGTAGATATACTTGAAAAGGACCTAATCCATGGATCGAAACGTTGTATAAATAAACGATTATCAAGATATCACCAATGCCAGTTTGTTGTCAGTTATTGTGTTTGCACGTTATTATTGTGATAATTAAATCAGGATATTGAGGAAAGAGATAAGAGTATTATTACATTTATAAAAAGAAGAGATTTTTCTAAGATTTTAAGTCCAGTTTCATGTGTTACATAAAACCATGTGTTACAGGATAAACTTCTATATTTTAGAGTGTTCTAAAATTTTCTAAGGTTGTATATTAGAAAAAACACTTCTAGAATCACACAAGGAAGAAATCGCTAAAGAATACAATATATTTTTGGGTTTACCAATGTATTCTTTTTTATCATAGACAAAAAGTAATTAATTAGCTTGTATTAATCTGTATCTGTATTAATCTATTTTTACTATATAAAAGTAGTTATCTATTCATGATAACGACTTTCACTTCATGTGAACTCTGACACATAAACTTTGCTAATTTGATGCATATTTTCAAAATCAACTCTGATGGAAATATTTTGTTAAAAGTACTTTGAAATCTATGAAAAGTGAAGTAAAAGTTATTGAAAAATTACTGAGTATATCGCAAAATAAATCATAATTTTCCTTATAAAATTCAATGTAATACTGTTAAAATATAAGAAAAATTAAAGTATACTGTGTTGAAAAATAATTAAAAGATTGTGAAATATTAGATATTACGAAATTTACTGAATTTAATTAAAAATCGTGTTACTGTAATTTTTAATAAAAAATTGTTGAAATATCGATTTCAAAATTTTTCATTAAATTTTTACTAAATTTTAATGAAATAGGGTCAATTGAGAGAGATTTTCAAATATATTTCATTATATTCTCAATAAAATATTTCTACCAAGGAATCACTCACACCTTTTATTCTACTATTATTATTATCGTCAAAATTTATTAATAATTTACGTCTAAATACAAGCAAAAAATAAGAAGAAATTACAACGATATATGCAGAATTATATCAATTCGAGAATAAACTGATGCTTGAAAACGCTTTCATTACAATATCTTGGTATGCAAATTTCTAACAATTTGATTAGTCAATTTTGAACGTCTCATTTAAGAATTATTATAATTTTGGTATTTTGATATTAGAATTTTCAAAATAATCTTAGGAATTTGTCATTATCGGAATGTCACAAGTTTGAGACACTCAATAAAATTAATTTTTAATTTTAAATTTATAATTTAAATTAATTTTAAATTATAATATATGTATATAGTATCCTTTATTTATAAGAATCAAAAAATTAACCCTTTGCACTCGACGTTTTTTTGCTAAAAAATGTTAAAATTTAAAAAAAATAAACTGATAAAAAATTAATCATATACATATATTAACGGACATAACTATTTTATTTCAATATTTTATGTATGTACAGCGATAATTAGCTATAGCCCTTCCAGTATATATGTCCGAAGGTTGCCTCTCAATTACCATTCAAGGTTGCATTCCAAAACGTCTTATTTGAGGAAAATTTTACTCAATTTCTATAGTATATGTGACGTGAGTATATGTGCTATAGAGTATTGAGTAAAATTTTCCTCAAATAAGACGTTTTGGAATGCAACCCAAGTTGCTACATTAAACCAAGTAGCGAATGACAATCGCCTCTCAACTGCAAAGTGTTGATGCATTTCTGTTTAACGAAAAAAATATCCACGAGCATAAAAAATTTGTGTATCAGTGATTTATCATTTCAGAAGTATATATTGAATAATGAGCTGCTATTTATTAACCATGCAACATTTGCTAAACGGATATATTGTTTTGCCAGTTTAAGTAAAACCGCCCAATCCACGCACCTGTGCATTATAATACATTCATGTGTTCATGAACCATTCGCCTCGTTTACTTTTCCGACTGGCCAATACATTGGATGGCGAAATAACGTTTCCGCACGTGCCGCATCGATTGGCGGGCAACTTCAAGTTTATAAATAAATTTTAAACAATTAAACAGAGAGCGAACAAAAATACCAGTCAATAGCAGAAAATCCCGATAGAAGTGATTTTTTCAAGGTATCCTTAACTAATTTTCTCATAATTAAGGCTGTTTAATCTCATTCGACGATTATAATCATGTTATAAAGCATCCTTGACTCTTATAAGTAATGAAAGATGCATTGAATTGAATTTTTGCATTTTTAGCGTCTCGAATCGAAAAGCACGTTGATTGATTCTTAAATTGTAAGCACATCCACTTTGATAACACCGGCACACAAAAAAAAAAGTGGTCTGTACATTTGACTAGACCCACCTAAGCTTATGTATTTCGATGCGCGGATTCCAAATCTGTAGTCTGTTTTACCCGTACACCCTCAAAATTTTGAGTAAATTGCAAAAAACCGCAAAAAATCGCGAAAAATCGTTGTTGTGCGAATGGAAAAATTTTTCTCGAACTATATCAAGTATATTTTTTATGTATTTTGATGCGCTGAATCCAAATCTGAAGTTGATTCATCTCGTTGACCCTTCAAATTTAGAGTAAATTGCGGAAAACCGCTAAAAATATTTAAAAAATAAAAAAAATAGTCATGAAGTAGTAGATAATATCAAAAAATAGTATTGTTCTTACTCACAGTAATGAACTAAATATGATTCCTTTCAAATTATGCTATAAAATTTATAGATTGTAATTAAATTTAAAAAAAAAACGATCTTCATTAAGTTTACACTGTTCTTCGCTTATATCGAACTCTTTTCTCTTCGAATGTTCTATGCAATGGGTTTCTCTTTTGTTTTTTATTATTTGTGGTTACTTCTCTCTTCAAAGTCCAACAAAAATCTGCCATCATGTTGACGTTCCACCTTCCTTGATACCTATTCTCCATTTCACTTATGTCTTGGTGAAATCGTTCTCCTTGTTCTTCACTGTAGTCTCCAAGGTTTTGTGGAAAGTAGTCTAGATGAGAATGAAGAAAGTGCAATTTGAGATTCATCAAGCAACCCAAATTTTTGTAATTTTCCAATAACTCTTCAACCAATTCCTCGTAATTCTCACTCTTATTATTTCCCAAAAAATTCTGTGAAACATTTTTAAAACTTTTCCAAGCTGCTTCCTCAGTGTCATCCATTTGTCCGATAAAATTTCCGTCTTCAAATAAACTCCGAATTTGTGGACCATCGAAAATCCCCTTTTTCAACTTGGAGAAGAGAAACCCATTGCATAGAACATTCAAAGAGAAAAGAGTTCGATATAAGCGAAGAACAGTGTAAACTTAATGAAGATCGTTTTTTTTTAAATTTAATTACAATCTATAAATTTTATAGCATAATTTGAAAGGAATCATATTTAGTTCATTACTGTGAGTAAGAACAATACTATTTTTTGATATTATCTACTACTTCATGACTATTTTTTTTATTTTTTAAATATTTTTAGCGGTTTTCCGCAATTTACTCTAAATTTGAAGGGTCAACGAGATCAATCAACTTCAGATTTGGATTCAGCGCATCAAAATACATAAAAAATATACTTGATATAGTTCGAGAAAAATTTTTCCATTCGCACAACTGCGATTTTTCGCGATTTTTTGCCATTTTTTGCGGTTTTTTGCAATTTACTCAAAATTTTGAGGGTGTACGGGTAAAACAGACTACAGATTTGGAATCCGCGCATCGAAATACATAAGCTTAGGTGGGTCTAGTCAAATGTACAGACCACTTTTTTTTTGTGTGCCGGTGTAATCGTTACTTTGATAAATGTAGGAATTATTTAAGTTGTGTGTGAAGTTGGCCCCGCACTTTTCGAATTCTATATTTTTATGAATTGTGCTGCATTGTGCTACGCTTGTGCCATATTGTGCCGTAAACCACAATTCTGTAACTCAAAGCATATTCAAGAAAATAAAAAAAAACAAAATTTTTGATAGCCCCGCACTTTTCGAATTTTGACTTTTTTTTTATTGTGCCGTATTGTGCTACAATTGTGCTAACTTGTGCCGCAAACGCGAGATCGATAACATTAATAACAATTAAGAAAAAAAATAAAAACAAAATTAACATAGCCCCGCACTTTTTCACGATTAAACTCACGATTTTTCTATAAATTGGCACTGACTTGTGCCGTATTGTGCCGTTGGAAAAATTTGAATATCTCATCTCGTTTCGACAAAAATTTTGTTATTTTTTTTTTTAATTGTTATTAATGTTATCGATCTCGCGTTTGCGGCACAAGTTAGCACAATTGTAGCACAATACAGCACAACAAAAAAAAATTCAAAAATGTCAAATTTTTTTTCACCCTCACCCCTTTTTTTTAATTTTATCGACCTCCCCCATGCTAATTTTTACTTTTCATGCATGTGCCTTGTAGAATTTGAATAGCACAACTCAGCACAATTCAGCTCGCAGAAATTTTATATTTACATTGTAGTATGATTGATATGTATTTTTACAATTTTTCTTTGTGAATTTTTTTTGTCGAAACGAGATGAGATATTCAAATTTTTCCAACGGCACAATAGGGCACAAGTCAGTGCCAATTTATAGAAAAATCGTGAGTTTAATCGTGAAAAAGTGCGGGGCTATGTTAATTTTGTTTTTATTTTTTTTCTTAATTGTTATTAATGTTATCGATCTCGCGTTTGCGGCACAAGTTAGCACAATTGTAGCACAATACGGCACAATAAAAAAAAAGTCAAAATTCGAAAAGTGCGGGGCTATCAAAAATTTTGTTTTTTTTTATTTTCTTGAATATGCTTTGAGTTACAGAATTGTGGTTTACGGCACAATATGGCACAAGCGTAGCACAATGCAGCACAATTCATAAAAATATAGAATTCGAAAAGTGCCAACTTCACACACGTTACTCTCGCAAGTTTTACCATGTTGCTGCTCAGGAGTGAGGTTATGTCACTTACCAAATACTTATTCGCTTCTTCGGGTAATCCTGTCGCTCCAGCAGACTCAAAAAGTACGGCAACGTGTGTGCCTTATTCCTAACTAGGATACTGATCAGTACAGTCGGTTCTTTCAAAATCGTACTACACATAACCAACCACAGGAGACCAACAACAAAATAAACAATTAAATATTGTCGAAGAATCATCATGATTCGGATAAAAAATACGTTCTAATCACGCACGTATCTTTTTGTGTAGCCTATTAAAGTGATGTACATAGAAGAATGGAAATTATATAAAAAGACTATCCGACAACATCTCTCTATCTTCTCGTCCTTTCCCTATTATCACAAGTGTGGGTAACACGCAATCGATAAAACAGAAAATTCACAATGTGAATTACATAATTTTAATCAGTATCTTGTCATGTCAAAAATATGTTTTTATGTCTATTTTTCTACAATATATAATATTATATTACGTAGTTTTAACCAGTATCTTATGTTTAAAAAATATTTTTTATATCTATTTTTTTATAACACATAATATTGTATCTGTAAATACTCTTTTTCTCTTTTAAACTGTCTCTTGTATGAAAACTATATCAGAAATTAAAATAAAATATAAATTTTATATTTTATATAAATATAAAGAGATACAATATTATGTATTATAAAAAATAGATATAAAAAATATTTTTTAAACATAAGATACAATTATTAAAATATACATTTATATAGCAAATTTTTTTCAATTTTGATCGTATTTTGACTACTATCTTAATTCAATTTTTTACTGAAGAAATTCTTTTGTTTCTTTTGTTTTATTTATTTCTTCTGATTTCACCTTTTTCTTTTGCGCATAACTGAGTTTGGATTTGTCAAATTCTAGAATCATTATACCCAAATCTCCGCTATATCTATTCTTTGCAACCTAGCGACACAAGATAAAATAACTCATTATGTTGAAAATTAAAAAATGTACTCTCTAACAATTCTATATATATATACCTGCAAATATTTCTTTCCATTTATACTAGTAAGTCTCTTATCTTGTATAATCAATACATTGTCAGCTTCTTGACTCGCCTTGGCACTGCCAAAAATAGATAAAGTTGTTAATTCTTCATCTCGTTCTTTTCTCGGATGTATAACCAAAGTAACATGGCAGTTATACTTTGTAGAAAAATTCCTGAATGCTGCTATAATCTTGTCTTGTTTCCAAAACCTGTGACATAACGCTATATAAATAAAATCAAATTTTCGAAAAGAGGTAAAATATTCATCTCACCTATCATCAATTAATTCTTCTGATATACCCATCATAAACTGCACATTGTCGATTATCACATGAGCTATGTCATGCACGTATGTTGCATGTTCAACTGCCTGAAATAAAAAGTGAAAAGTTAACACATAATACCAAATTCTTCGTTTATTGATAATATCATATGGACGTACATCCATAACAACTTTGATGTTCTGTTGACCCTGGAAAGTCATAAAGTAAATTGGTAATTTGTTAAAAGCATCTGCATATGTGTTAAATTTATCCAAGTTATCTTCCAAAGATACTTCTGCCATTTGTTGTAGCATTGTTCTAGCTAGCCGAGCATTTCTGATTTCAAAACTACCCCATAATGTATTAACACCTTGCATTGCTAAATCTAACGAATACTCGCTCATAAACGTAGTTTTACCACTGCCTGAAAGTCCATTAATGTGCATGAAAAAATAATTTTATAAACAATATTCTCTCACACAAGTAATTTAACTGTTTTCTTGTTTCAGTAATTAGCTGGTCTATTATTATCTTACCAGTTGGACCAGTTAAGATCGTAAATTCTCCTCTTCTATGTCCTTTTAAAATTCGATTTAAGGCAGGATATCTTTTCCACTTTACACCTTGAACTCTATCTATATTTTGCAAATCACATAATACATCTTGCCTAAGATCGTCAAAAGTAGTAATACTTTTATGCCAGATTGGTTGTGCGTTTGTCAAAATACTTTTAAGATCATAGCCTCTGTCAGCGGCTAGTTTTGGCCTAGGTTGCGTGTCGATTGGTCTCACAAAGTAACATCTCTTCTCATTTAATTTCTTAGCGAATTCTCTAGCTGTATACCAGCTAGGTTCGTCATTTCCAAACCATAGGTTCGTCATTTCCAAACCATAGAATTAATTTTTTAAAATTTTCGAAATTTGGCAACAACTGCTGTGGCAAGTTCTGCAAATTGTATGGCAAGCAGACAATCACATTTGCTGCCTTTTGAGATGCTATTGCTAATAAATCATGTATTGTTGGCACAACCACTGCAGTTCCATCACTTCTAATACCTTTTTGCTTATAAATGATGAATCCACCAACATTACAAATAGGTATAGTTTGTTCTAATTCTGGGTTACTAGAAAGGGTTTTATAACCGACAACATTACCAAAAGCAACTAATGGAAAATATAGTAATGTTGATGCAGTCGCATATACACCATTTAGCTGTAAGATGTCCTCTTGTGAAATTTTCTGTAATAATTTTTTTCTTTAATGTATAACGTATGTATATATAAACGATAAAATCTGAAATTTAATTATCTTACTGGAAGAGAGAATGCATTCAGAATTCTTTCATATAACTCTAATGATAAATTTGCAATTTGTTGATTGGATTTTATTATATTATTCCATTTTGAGACATAATTTTCTTGAACTTTTATAACATTTCTCATAGTTTCCAATTCTTTTTGCATATTATTTGCTTTTATCGATTTTGTTAATAACAAAAATTTCTCCAATATATTCCATTCTCCTTTAGAATTACATTTATCACATACAAAATATCCTGAAATAAATGTGTTTTTATAAGAAATTATTTTTATTTTATCGTTCTATTTGCATACCTTCTATCAAAGATATTTATCTTGTTATATATTTGTTATATATTTTGTTTTGTTATATATTTTATATCTTTCTTTACCTGTTGTCTTATTAATATAAATTTTTGACTTTTTAGATTTTTCAGAATCACATATGGGACACTCAATGATTATACACGTGTGTCCTTCAACGGTGACAATATGCTTTTGCTTCAAAACTTGTTTTATTTGAGATAATGACATCCCAGGTATTGAATTATTTATAGTGCTACTATTAGTTGCATACAAACGACGATAAAACATCCAAAACTTATCATACCTTTCTGCAGTCAAAGAATACACCAATTTTAAAGACATTTTTCTTATGTAATTGGAGCTTTATCGACATTGAAATTATGTTAATCAATATTAAATTGATATTTTATCAATCTGGCAGGAGCATTACTATTGTTCGTCGAATGTAATACCGATTATACGAGACAGATAATAACTTGATATAATTGTTGAAGTTGACATCTTTATTGATGCTTTCAGAACAAATAATTTTTATGCCTATAATTTATATGCCTCTTGTTATTGATAATCTGTAACAATGAAAAATCAGCGTGTAAAGCACGTGGTCACAGTCTACTAGACTGCATTCTGATATTCACTATCAGTCATGATATATAGTAACATAAACTGGACTATGGATTTTCAGTACTGGCAGTGAATATCGGAAAAATGTAGACCTTTGACTATATAACCCTAGAGACTATCGGTGCTTTCCATCTAGCGACACAAGTCGACACAAGCATCATTCTATCTTTTTTTAATATTCATAACAAAGATAGAAATAACAAAGATAGAATGACACTTGTGTCGACTTGTGTCGCTAGATGGAAAGCACCGTACACACCATATATGTAATACTACTATATTGCCAACACTGCTGAAAAGCTGACGAAATCATCACGGGACAGACATAAGCCGACGGCACACGGTACGAGTTTTCGTAGTAGATCGCATACGAGTTAGCCACTAAGCACGAGAGTGAGAGAGAGCGAAAGACGCTCGCTTTCTCTCGCTCTCATGCGTAGTGGCTAACTCGTATGCGATCTACTACGAAAAATCGTACCGTGTGCCGTCGGCTATATACATGGTAGAAGGATACATGGTATGCGCAAAACGACGCGTTCTCTCTCTAAAATCTGCTGTTTCTTTCTAATCGCGTCCCGCAAAAATACATATCTACCAACATAAGGAAATCCCTAGAATTCTAGGGATGTAAGTGGCGGTACATTGCAGAATTGACTAACTAGACTGTTACAATATACGAATGTGTATTATGTGACATATTATACAATATAATATAATTAAATATTTATATAATTATATTTATATATATATTTATATGTATATTATAGAATATTGCCACCAAATTCTAGCCAATTAATTACAAAAACTAATTCGCACAAAATTAAAAGGAAAGAAATAACAAGAATAAAATTTTTAATAACAAGAGTAAAATTTTTAATAATAAGAATAAAATTTTTAAAATAACATTTTAATTAACATTTTAAAATAACATTTTTAATCTTTTGTATCATTTCTGTAGCTTTTTCCACATTTTCTTTTTTTCGACTAGACGAGTTATTTGAACAAAGAAAGTCTCAAATCAGACTCAAATTGTGTACAAATGTTATTGCACATTGTTTATTGTCGACTAGACGAGTTATTTGCACTTTCTTTTTGCAGAAAGAACATTCATTTTTGTCAGTTTTTTTTCTTCCTTTCTTGTGTATCCTTTTTTATTAATTTCCTTTACTCTGATGTATGTGCGAGTTCTAACGAGGCATTGTAACACTTCCTTAGGTACCCAATTTGAATCATATCCGTAGCTTTTAACGAGGGAGACAACTTTTCGGATGACGTAGTCTTCCTTTGAAAAGCCTTCACCGTGGAAAGCTACAAAACATTCATCCACAACTTTGCTTAGATTCACTACTGAAATATATTGATCTATGAAACTATTATTATTAGTAGGACTAATTATGTACTTGTATTGTGATACATACCGACAAGATACTGACGTTGTTGGAGTTTCATGCTGACCTGTCATATCTGTCTCATCTAGCATACTCAAATCAGGCAAAGGTTCTGTCATCATTCTTAATATGGGTGTTGATGAACGTGGCAAAGATGAAAGTTTCGGCTCAGCCGATGAGATTCTCTCCATTGATGGGCCTGGCACAGGCGACAGACTTGCAGCATTTATTGGTGCTACAGTTGACGAAGATAGACAAACCAAATTAAAGGTCCGCCTAACAATGTTACAATTTACATTGCCTTTATGATGTGCCCTAATGAAGAAAATATAAATGTAATTGATTGTAGTTTCATTGTCACATAATTCTTGGAGCAACAGTTGATCCATAGTCATCTTGTCATGAGCACATGAATATCAATAATTTATGTTAACTTAACTTTATTATTCTTAATAATTATTTTTAAAAAAGCGAACATCAATATTTGCTCTGTTTAAAAAAATTACACATCCAATTTACTGTTCGTTTGTTGCTAACAGATGCAACGTTGGTACAGCAGTTGGCAAAAGTTGTCTCTTAAAAATATTTTTTCCTCTCTTCTTCTTCTTTGGTTGAACAAAAGATTTGGGAGTAAAGTGTACGGAACAAATTCGTGCTAAAATAACAAATAAAATTGATTACACGTTACAAAACTTTTCTGATCTTTCAAACAAGTTTTCGTTACTTCATGATACAGTATATCTAAATAAATAAATTTGAATTTTATCATGCAGAAGCATACCGTTAACGACGTTAGAAGGCAATACGACCTCTCCAATGCGCCGAAACCATCCTTCACGGATTATTTCGTTATCCGGTAATTTATGAAAATTTGCTTGCTCGGATGTGCATGTTCTGCAATTATTTTTGCAAATTTTCACTATGCAGCGCACCATTTTTAATGATTTTTCACATTTCACGTCACTCACGTTTCGACAGAAAATGTCAACAATAACTATATATATAATAAACTATATATATAACACAAAGTGAGATGGAAGAAAATAATCAGAGAGTGCGAAAAGGACGCTATACACCAGTCGTGCAAACTTTTCAAAGCTAAACATTTCGTTTTTCGCAGTTGTCCGCTCTGTATTTTTCTTGCCGCCGAAGGCTGAAAAGGGGCGTGGTTTACGAGTTTTGCGCACACCATGTATCCTTCCACCATGGACATATATCAACCTCTCACTCCCACAATTCGTGTACTTTGACGCAAATGCGCATGCTCGCGTTGAGCCAACTTAACCCTAATAAAATCGTGTAATTCTTGATACTTCTGTCAAAGTATAGAATACTGTGATTTTATTACTTTTATTTGTTATAAAAAGTTATAAAAAGTGATAAAAAAATAATAATAATGGTGCGATCGTGCTACAAGTGTAAAAGTAAAAGGCAAACAGGGCAAGCTAAAAATATTTCTTTGCACAAGTAAATTTAATGACAATAATGAGATTAAGTATACACGATCGTTCACACACAATAATTAAATTATTATTTTTAGATTTCCAAAGAAAGCAGAAATACGAAAAAAATTGATTAAAGTTTGCGGATTGTAAGAAACAGATGATGTATCTCGTTTTTTTTTATTTATACATTTTTTCTTATCATAATATTAATTCATTAAGTCGTATTATATAATAAACGCAACTTTTTTATATTACTTTCTGCCTTTACATATGCCTGTATGCATAGTTAGTAGACGCGTTCAACATTGAACGTTTGCGCATGTACAGTTCATGTACTTAGACACACATGCGCATGCGTACCGTATTTTCTATCTCGCTCCCTCAACGCTCATGCCGCTTATTGGGAAGATACGTGACTAGCAATATAGTAGTATTACATATATGGTACACACGGACTAGAGACCCTTTAATAAGAGTCTGGCCATCACCATATATCACCATGTACACTCGCGGACATTGATTTGTTCCGGACCCCTTTCCGCGGGGCAAGGGGAATATGGATATGACAAATCAGGGGCGGTAAAACAGGGCCGCCGCTGGGTGGCGCCACGGATATTCTCCATCTTCTCCATATTCCCCTTGCCCCGCGGAAAGGGGTCGCGGAACAAATCAATGACGGCGACTGTACATACCTCGATTTGAAACATCGTGATTGATCCGCCATTTTTTCTCTAATCACGTGATATCGTCGAATAGTGCAATTGGTTAGTAATGTCTCGATTTTCATGATTATACGCTTGCGCTTAAGTTATCCCCACTTGTCCCCATTATCCCCACTTAGATTAGAGAAAAAATGGCGGACCAATCAAAACCACGTCTCTGATGGCCAGATTCTTATTAAAGGAGGTTTATTCGCGTCGCTTGCCCCAACATGCTCCTACTCGCTCCAATACGCTCCAAACTATAGTATTACAAACTATAGTATACTATAGATTGGAGCGTATTGGAGTGAGTAGGAGCATTGGGATATTGCGACGCGAACAAACCCCGTGTCTCTACTTTTCTTCGCTCGCATGAAATTGTAGGTTTGTTCGCGTCGCTTGCCCCAACATGCTCCTACTCGCTCCAATACGCTCCAAACTATAATATTACGTTACGTATACTATAGATTGGAGCGTATTGGAGTGAATAGGAGCATATTGGGATATTGCAACGCGAACAAACCCTGTACCTTAAAACATTTCTAGCTTATAATCCACATAGTTTATGGCTGTATTTCAACACGAGGTGCCAGTAAACAAGAAGAACAAGAAATCTGTAAGGTCTATAGTTTATAGTCAATGGTCTTCAATCTTCATGCGTTCAACATAATTCTGTACACGTTAAGCACATGTAATTTATTTACTAATCGCGTTTTAGTAAACATTGAATCGTTAGTACGCTAGTACTTATAAAGCAAAAAATATTATTAAATAAATGCCAGCATTTATGATTATTTATTACAACATTTCTATTGATTATTATTTAATTTAAATTGATTAAATTGAAATAAACTTTTTATGTTACTAATTTCGTTTTTTATAGGTCATTATGATGTGTGAAAGAATTGATTAATATCACATTTATTACATAATTCGTCGGGAAATATTTCAGAAAAGAAAAGTACATAATTTATATGTATTACAATGACAAATCAGAGGCCAGTCTCTTGTGGGTTAGATTTTTGCTGTGCAGTAAATCTGAATGATTGTTTAGTTTATGCAAATGACTCAAAGTAAGTTGTTAATTGTATATATTTAAATATTATGCTTTTATGTATTTATTTGATGCAATCTGTACACTCTATATTTATATTTTTATTCATGGTTTTAGATATGATTTTATTTGTGTCCCTTTGGTTCATCCTTTATTTAAAAGAGAATTTATCTCTGGTCCTGCCAAAAATCGTCCAGGGCCATTTACTAGGCCTGACTTAATTTTATCCAGTTCAGGTATAAATTAAATATATACATTTATATATTATATCAATACTTTAAATAAATAAGTTAGTTTAAGATAAATCTAAATTATTTTGCAGATTGGAATAATCTAATAATTGGGAAGTTTTCGCCCTTTATCAATGTCGACTCCAGTAACCCAGTCTTTAGAAGAAATAGCGAAGAAGCTTTAAATCAGGAGTTAAGTTTAGCTAGCCACTTTGGTTTATCAGGTGTGACTTTTAAATTAAGATGCGGAATAAATAAAAATATGAACCTTGCAAGGATTATTTCTGACAAAATAGCTAATCATAACTGTACTTTCCAGGTAACACAATACAATTATAATTTTTTAGTGTTAATTTTTACAAATCAACTCTATAAAGATAAACCTAACTATAAATCTGGAATACTCATAGAATCTGATTTTTTTGGTAGGAAAAACAAGTTTTTTTTTTTTATGCATAAATCTCTACTATTATCAATTATTTGTGGACAGGGTTTGTTCTATTATATGTAAATTTGTTTGAATTTTCTTAGGAAAAAAATTTATTTAAAATTCTGATTTTGATTTTTAGCAAAGATATTCCGCTTCAAAGACATGAGTCTTCCAGACCCAGGTTATTTAGCATGCGTTTTTTATGATTATTCTAGGGTTAAAAAATGCTTAATAAAAATAATAAGAGTAATCAAAAATATATACTTAGTATATATTTTATATTCTTAGAAATAAATATCTTAAAATAAGAATGTTATCTTTGTTTAAAGATGAAAAAATCAACATAGAATTTTTATCTTTTTATTTATAAACTATAGGATGATATAATTTTTAAGATTATTGAAACGTTCTGTTGGTACTAAGTAACATAACTAAGATTCAAACTATTAAAAAGTAAAAAGATTTTAAAGCCACAACAGATTGTTTGTATTGAGGTAATTTATTACAAATAAAATTCTATGCATTTTTTCATCTATCATCTTCAGTATACGAAAATTCAAATATGTAATAGTGACCAATAGATAATCGCAAAAACGTAAAATTTGCTTTATGGTGCATCGCATGATTCACCATAAACGCAAATGTTGTATTCCTCATAATAGTCATTTAAATTGTAATAATAAAGTTCGTTAACACTTATTAGAAATGTCAAAAACTAAACTTGAACAAGTACAGTATATACATAATAATGTGATTCTGTTAATTATTATAGGTATGGATACAAGTTCCTATGGAGAATCCAATTAGACAAACCTATTCTTACAGAACAGAGGATTGCCCAGTAGAAGAGAATCCATGGGAATGGTGGAATGCCTTTAGAGTAATATGTGATTATAATAAAAGATTAGGAGTTGCGTTAATAGTCAGTCATGATTTGCCTGAAGAGGAAGAGGTAACTTAGAGATTAAACTTATTAACAATTATACAATATGAGTGCAATATAAACATAAATTGAATTTAAACTTACAAGATTGATAGATGGCTTGGAGAACCAGTGAGATGTTTGATTTTGCCGGCAACATTATTTCTAACAAATAAAAAGGGGTATCCGGTACTAAGTAAAGCACATCAAGCATTAGTGAAGAGATTTGCTATGTTAGAAGTACAATTCATTTTAACAGGCGCATCACGTTACCAAAGTATTAGCTATTATCATAACTACCTTGATTACTTATGGAAGGTAAAACTTAAAAAATTATATAAAATTATCAAAATATGAATTTTTTTCAAATGATTTTATTGAATGAAACAGTCTCATTTTTTCAGGGATGCCAAAGTGATGGAACAGTAGAAAAATTTGCTCGAGGATACGAGGATTATTTGCAATGTCCATTACAGCCTCTAATGGATAATCTCGAGTCACAAACTTACGAAATATTTGAGAAAGATCCTGTAAAGTATCGAGAATATCAGAATGCTATATACGAAGCTATTAAGGCAATAGCATTTAAAATAAAGGAAGAAGAAAGGACAATGTAAGTAGAATCATTATAAGGCAATATCTGTAAAAAAATGTATAACAATTAATTTTTAAAACTGTTATGTAAATCTAAATTTTTAGAGTTATTATGGTAGTTGGTGCTGGAAGAGGGCCACTTGTAACTGCGTCTCTGAATGCTGCGGAAATGGCTTATCGGGAGGTGAAAATATATGCAGTGGAGAAGAATCCTAATGCCGTAGTAACGTGAGATTATTTTAAAATAACGATTATATTATTTTGTTGGATAAAAAATTTTTTCATTTGTTATTAAAGCTATTTAAAAATAATAAAGATTAGTATGTTAGGGAAGAAAAGATCAATATTTTGTTTAATAAAATATTGAGCTTATACAAAACTTTTAAAATTTTTTAAAAATAAACTGAAAGACTTTAACATTATATCAAATTTTTGATGTAATAAATTATATGTTAGTTATTTCATCATCTATATACATCATCTACATTTATAGTTTACAAGCCCTTCAGAGAGATATGTGGAAAGAAAAAGTTACCGTGGTATCATGCGATATGAGAGAATGGAATCCTCCGGAAAAAGCTGATATCATTGTGTCTGAATTACTCGGATCCTTTGGCGATAACGAATTGTCTCCAGAATGTCTAGACAATATCCTCAGATTCTTAAGAGGTTTGCATGCCAAACTGGTAATTACATTAATGACATTAAACCTTTTTTTTTAAATACTTTCTTTAAAATTTTTAGATGATGGAATTAATATACCACAATCATACACTTCATACATAGCTCCTATGCAATCCTCTAAACTGTACAATGAAGTAAGACAGCTTAGAGATAAAGATAAACATCCGTTGGCTCACTTTGAAACTCCATATGTAGTACATCTTCAAAATAAATACGATATAGCAAATCCGAAACCACTTTTTACATTTAAACATCCGAATGCAGGTTTGTATAAAGTATTCATCCGCAATTATTTATATTCCAATTATTTTAATTTCTTTACATTTGTGTCTTTTTAGACGCTGTTATTGATAATTCGAGATATGAAACCAAGGTTTTTCAAGTAGAACAGAATTGTGTATTACATGGATTTTCAGGGTATTTTACAGCAATTTTATATGAAAATATAACATTAAGCATAGAACCTAGTACATATAGTCCAGATATGTTTAGTTGGTTCCCAATCTTTTTTCCACTTAAGGTATATTTAAAATAATAATTTTTTTTTTAAGGCAACGCTCAGAATTACATATATATTTCGGACTGATTTCTGAGATGACGTCTACTATCCGTCTTACTGTCGCTCGAGGTCGTGTCTCGATGCAGAATTGTTAGAAAGGGCCCACTTTCTCGCGCACGCATGTCAAGAACACATCAGTAAAGAAGTTAAATCGAACATTAAAGGATTCCATATGGTTCCTATTTTACTATTTCATAAAGATTTTTTTATTACAAAATGTATATACTCTCTTACGCATTACTTACTCAAAGTATTCAAAGTGATCAAGTAATATACATTGTCAGGATATCGCTAAAACTTTAACATCTATAATATTGTTGTGTGTAATACTTCATGGACTGGATAATATTGCTACACTTGCGCAAGAAAGTAGATCCTTTTTATACACTGGCATTAGGAGCGTTCCTTCCTATATGGAAGATATTTTGAGATTGTACTTTCTGTTAAATCTTCATTGCAACATTTTCCTTGCTAAATGATTTTTATTTTCATAAATAATTAAACACTAAATTTTCTCTATTATCAATTAGGGTCGCATTCATTTGACCGACAAATTACTTGACTGACACAATTATTTAGTCGACAATACACTTGATCTACAATATTATGTAGTCGACGATGCACTTGATCGACAATATTATTGTTATAGATCACCTGCGAAGGGGATCTCCGGGGGCGAAGCCCCCAGGTCGGGGGGATTGAGGGAGGGGCAAAACCCCCTCCTCCATTATCACGAAACGAGTTCTCTATTACGAAAAAGAATTTGCTGTCGCCGTATGATTCATCACCTAAACTACTATGTATTGTAAAAACCGATACATTGTTCAATAAAAATACCGAAAAGATTAGCGAGACTTCTATGCAGTAGGATGCTTTTATTTGTGACTCACGACACGTCCCACCTTGCGTAGGGATCTTGCTAATCTTTTCGGTTTCTACCATTTTGGGTATATCGTAAATTCATCAAGTTAGTAAGGTGAAGATTTAATAGATAAGTAATTTGTCGACCAAGTTATCATGTCAGTCATGTTAATTGTCGACTAAATGATTGCGTCGGTCAAGTGTATTGTCGACTATGGTATCGATCAAGTACATTGTCGGTCTAATGATTGTCGGCGAACTATACTGGACCCTATCAATTATTATATATTAGTAATTAATAATTTTTATTATGTATAATATATATCATTGTAACATATAACATATTAATAACAAAAAATTTAGTGTTTATAATATCATTTATAAAAATACAAATCATTTAGCAAAGAAAATGTTTTAATGATGATTTGACGAAAAGTACGATCTCAGCATATCTCTCATATAGGAATGCTTATTGAGTTTTGAGCAACAGTAGGTTTAGTATAAGAGGCGTCGCCTTAAAAATCTGTCCGAAATATGCATCTAATTCTGAGTACTGTTTTAAGATGTACTTGTAAATTTTGACAAAACTTAAAAATAAAAAAGACAAAAATATTTATCGACACAGGAACCAATACAATTGAAGGCAAGAGATGAAATAGTGGTTCATTTCTGGCGTAGATGTGGATCTAAGAAAGTGTGGTACGAATGGTGTCTCAGCAAACCCATCCCAGTGTCAATCCATAATTCAACTGGACGTTCTTCCGTTATCGGATTATAATGTAACGATTCTGTGATTTCGTTTAAGATCCTTTCCGATAATATATACGATGTCATAATTAGGTTGTCAAGTATCAATTATTAGATAATATAGTTAAATTTTCTAAGGAATATTTAGATAATACAGATCCAAATATTTTTCGTATTTTTGCATTAATTTTGACATTTGTAAACTTTATGCATTAATATAAATGAGATTAGAATTCAATTTGACATAGATATGATAGTAGAATATGAATTTTCTATTTTCTATTTCTATTTTTTTATTTACGCATGTGTGCGCGCATAACGATGATTGAGTTCGTCACTCGTGCATCGATTATTATTTACAAAATCGAATCGTGCCAACGCATACTGATTCACAAATCTTATTAGTTGACAACTCATTATTTTTATTGTCATAATCACAAAACGGACTTTTCTGTTCAGTTTAATACGCTCTACTTACCCTCGGCAAGTGTGTAATCAGACATTCTATATATATGTTAGTGACGTACAACAAAAATTTCTAAAACAAATGTTTGTTTCACTTGTACTTCAAAGGTGTTGTAGTTAAATATATATTTCTTGTCACCCAATATTTATTAGCATCAAGTAATAGTCATTAACAGTGCAAAATGATAAAAAATAGAAGGAAGTGTACTCATATGAAAGATAACTCATGTATAACGATATGTGAATATTTCTCTCATTGCAAAAACTTTTATATACTGTAACTGTGGATTTTAATATGACGCTGATGTCCGAGATCACTGATATTCAATGAGGTCACTGATATGGTAGAATTTTGATAACATATATTATGAAATGTTCTCAAAGCGTGCTGTTATTATGTTCTTAAACTCACGTAACTTGAAAAACATTGTCTAAATTCTACATATTGTGAAATTGGTATTAAGCTACATAACAATAATCCTGTACACATATACACACTTTGATAATGAATTTTTACTTTATTGACAAATGACTTCACATTTTTTATATACACCTCTGATTTATTTAGAAAACAAAAGAAATAATTAAAATCCTATTTAAACTATTATATTATGTGTATAAGCCAAGCTGTCTTTATTGTACAGTTAAACCACAAAATAGAACAAAAGACATATAATATCTATATAAGTGTAACAATATCATTAATGATTCACGGGATCAACATGAAGGACCAAATAAAAATAATGTTACCGCTTATAACTTAAAACACAAAAATTCTTATGTATATGTTCTTATTTAATATATACAAAACCAGAAAAAGAATGTATATTTTCCCAAATAAATTACAAACAACTATATAAATAATGAAAGAGAATCATATATAATTAAATAATATTTAGGTAAAGAATCTATAATGAAAAAGTTAATTCTAGTTCTAATTATGCAAAGTGAAATTAATTTCAACTTGATATTTCCTTTTTTTTATTGTAAAATGTACGTCTGAACAAGTAATGTAGTTCGATACAAAGTTTGGCTGGATAAGAATGTAAGAATTGTTTCTATTTTATTAGGAACTTATAGAATTTTATTCGTTGTTTTATTAATAAGTAAAAATATACATTCGATTTTCGAAATTATTTCTATATTATTTAATTTACTTTCTATTAGCAACTTTCAGAACAAATCATATAATTTTCAAAATCAAATCTGTTGATTTTTAACACAGAATACGTATATTATTTTTTATTTCGTTAAAAAATTACAATTTACAATTTACGTTGACTCGTGCAGTCTGAAGATATTCTTAAGATTATAATTTAACAAGTAGCCGTCTAAACATCATTCGCTGTTAATGATGCTGGTTGATAGCAGAAAAATAAAACTAACGATATGCTCAAAGACCGGAGGTCACTTGCTATTCGTGTTATAATTGTATTCGAGATTGTTGTATATATCTTTCATATCAATGTTTGTATTTTGGAAAAAAAACGGATGGTAGAGAAATTTATTTTCGATATTTCTGATATTTTCCAAATGTGAGCGTGTTACATCCTCCATTTTACGCTTGTTATTTTTATGTTGGATCTTTTAAATATCTAACTTGATCAAATTTCCGAAACGAGATAAGAGCGACCGACAGCGGTAGAAACGTGCTAGCTAGATCACTGGTCTCGTGTCTCGCTATTCGACCAGGACTCGACTCTGTTTTGCTCTCGCCGCGGACTGCATTACGCGCGTGGGGTTCAAAGAGGTTAGGTAATCTCGTGCACGGTCTCGCACGGCAATCGCGGTACAAAGGAAAAATGGCAAGATTGATCGCCTCGATTAGCAAATGCGCAGTGAAAACACTTGTCTCGCATGGCGATTTCTTCGGTACAGCCGCGAAATCGAAGATACCTCTCGCCATGGCGCGATTCATAACCACAACCCGGTACTTGAGAGATGGTGAGTGTACGGTTCAAGTCGCTTAACATTTTAAAGGGTGCCAACACGTGTTTACGAAAACTGTTTGTGACACGAAGAAATGACTTGTCCTCTATTATTTGAGTTTTCTGTTTTTTATCCTTTAAGTAAAATTGATTGATATTAATCAATGCTCTTGAGGAATCAATGTCTCTGGATATGTAGAGCAGGTGAAAATTAACTCCACGAGTTCCTATAAAAATTTTTTTCTACAACGGATCTGTGCCAAGATATTTATCTTGAAAGTTAAAATTTCAAAAACATTTTTTTCTAAATAATTTTTATATCACTCTTTAGATTTTAATTAGTTGCAATAATTTTTATATTAAGTAAAAATCTTTAAAATGAGGTAATAAATCTTGACACCATGTCGGAGAACCAGGAGCGAACCACCTCTAACCCTTTTAAAACTTTTTAACTAGTGTTTTTAATTTCACATTTTTTTAGATTTCCCATGTTTTTTTTATTAAGAGAAATGGTACTCTTGCTTTATTTCATAAAAACTATTTTCGAGAAAAACACATTTAAACAATACAAAGTAAACTTTTATTCAGATAATAGGATAGTGATTTTGAATATAGCGAAATTTCCACATGCAATGATTATTGGCATCATTCGATTAGCACCAATTTAGTTGTATATGGAAACAAGTAAATTCGACTAACACCAATTAACTCGTGCCACTAATCATTGCACCAGTAGTAAAGTTGATAGTCGGCGTATTTTTGATGAAGTCAGTACCTTTATGTTTTCTATGCTAAACATGTGCGATTTTATTTTCTCAGAATTTTATCAATGAAACCATTAAAGAAATGGTCTTCTGTAACAATTGTAAAGTTCCTAGATGTATATGAGCAAGATCTTTGTCTATGGAATCACAAAATCCTCAATTGTAAAAATAAAAATAAAAGAGATAAGCCTCATCTCCAGGAAAAACTAATTTAGATCTTAGATCAAACTAAATCCAAGTTGATATAATCAGATCTGCATTTTGTCCATTAATTGTTAATTGCTAATATCTCATGTTATTCCTGTTGGAAATTACATTGTAAAAGTCTTAATATGCTGAAAGGAAACATATAAATAAAAAATAATTTTTGGTTGTTGGATTAAGATTTTTGTTGAAAATATATTTTTTTACTTCATTTACACGTTTTTCAAAGGCATTAAATTTCTTAATTTTTGCTTTTTTTACATTTTCTGGAACTCTAAAGATAAAATTTGAAATTTGGTGTTTGCCAACATTTCAACCTTAACAATGATTAAACAATGATTCATCTTGTTGCACTATGTCTCTGAAAAACACCCATAATCGTAGCCAATAATCATATGGCTCCAATAACCATATGTGGAAGCTTCATTTAATATGAAACTACATTGATGTTAAAAGAAAATACATTTAACCGAAATTACAGAAAATGTAATTAGAGAAATATAATTATTGTGAATAAATAAAAAATGGTCTTCGGATATTATGACGGATGCATAGTATATATATATATATACATATATATATATATATATACAGGGTGTCCCATTTTAAATAACGGATAGGAATATCTCGGATGGTAAGCATTTTGGAGGAAATTTGTTGATACAAAAGTTGTATGGTTTCAAGGGGGACATAAGATGGTGTCATTAATGTGACCTTGAATAGTTGCTTGAAGGTCACGTGAAGGTCACCTTAAATTTTTTTAATGGAACTGCCTACTTTTTATTATATATTCTTGTAGCTTATCTCGAGACCTTTCCAAAACACTATAAATAAATGTTTTTTCGTTAAGTATTTTTCGAGTTATGAAGGTTGAAATAATTTCTTAATTTTACATGAACTATAAAATATTTCGTAAAATATTCACTTTTCGATAACCTTACCTCAATACTTTTATGTACAGAATAATAAGAGGAATCAATTAGTGTAAAGAAAACACGTAGTTGCTTTTAACAAAAAATATGCAATTTGTAACTAACAATTACATACATACAAATTGCATATTTTTTCTTAAAAACAACTATTTGTTTTCTTGACACCAATTGGTTCCTCTCATTATTCTGTGCATAAAAGTATTGAGGTAAGGTCATCGAAAAGTAAATATTTTACGAGATATTTTACAGTTTATATTTTACAGTTTAGTAAAATTAAGAAATTATTTCAAGCTTTATAACTCGGAAAATACTTCATGAAAAAATACTTTATTATAGTGTTTTGGAAAGCTCTTGAGATAAGCTACAAGAATATGCAATAAAAAGTAGGCAGTTCCATTTAAAAAATTCAATTTGACCTTCATATGATCTTCGTCCTCCACCCAAAGTCAAATTTTTAGCCATTATTAGATACATTTTATTAAGCCCTACAACTTTGCTACTTACATATTTTTCGCTATAGTTAATCCTTTTCGAGATATTTGACCGTTTCCGGACTTTTGCCCAACCCTGTATATACAGGGTGTAACAAAATCAAAGGCTAATACTGATAGGGTAGGTAGGGAATGGGGTGGAGATGGAAATGAGATAGGACACCCCTGTCCGATCATGCACCCCCGCGGAGATACAGAGGGTGGAAGTAGTACGAATCCGCGGCGCGCTATGACAAGTCGCTTGTCGGTGAGACGAGCGCGCGAGTAGTGGTGTTGTCTCCACTAGCTTCACCGACAAGCGGCTTGTCATAGCGCGCCGCGGATTCGTACTACTTCCACCCTCTGTATCTCCGCGGGGGTGGATGATCGGACAGGGGTGTCCTATCTCATTTCCATCTCCACCCCATTCCCTACCTACCCTATCAGTATTAGCCTTTGATTTTGTTACACCCTGTATATATATATATGTATATATACTATATATATATTCGTCATGTACAAGACTGCGTTAGAGTGGGAGAAATCATATCGAACATTTTCTGTTATTTCAGTTAAACTACTTTGTTTCAATAAGTTTTAACACAATCAATGCAATTTTGTATCATTCAAAATCATTGTTTTACTACCTGAATAAAAGTTTATGTATCGTTTAAGTGTGTTTTTCTTAAAAACAGTTAGCTTTTACGAAATAAAACAAGAGTATAAAACAAAATTTTTTTTTATAAAAAAAATGTGGAGAATCTAAAAAGAATGTGAAATTTAAAAAATACTTTAAAGTTTTGTAGATTAGAAGGTTAAAGGTGGTCTGCCCCTAGCTTTTCGACATTAAGAATTATTTATTACCTTATTTTAAAGACCTTTATTTAATATGAAAATAATTATTATAACTTATTAAAATCTAAAGATTATAACTTATTAAAATCTAAAGAGTGATATAAAAGTTACTTAAGAGAAAGATGTTTCTGAAATTTTAACTTTAAAGACATAAATATCCTGGTAAAGGTATGCGTAGAAAAAAAATTTAATACGAACATATAGAATTATTTTTTCCTGTTCTACATGTCCACGAGAGATTACCATCCTTTACCGGGACACCTATCCAAACAAAACACACACACACACACACACACACACACACACACACACACATGTTTGACACTTTGCAACGGGTTTAGGTTCAAAGCCGTGTAACTCGGTCAAAAACAATCGTAGGACAATTCTCAAAAAGGCGTTTTGTAAGGAAAATGTAGTTTATGAACCTTAAAATGAATTTTTTGGAAAACATTTTTTTATTAAGTTGCAAAGTGTTAAACATACGTAATTTTCAGCAACAAAATATTGCCCCATTTTTTGGAGCACAGAACAAAGAAAATAAAACATTTAAAAAAATCACCGATAGTACGTTAGAGATGTTTCAAATTTTAAAATGCTTTTTTAATTTTTTTTCTATGATGATTTTTTGCCGAGTATCAGTGGTTTTAAAATTACTCAATTTTTAAGCGATGAAAAGCGTTCCCTATTTTTTTTAGTAGTGTATATATGTATACAGGATGTGTAAAAAGTCCCGGACTCCTTCAATATTTTGAAAAATAAGCATTTCTCTTTCTGACAAAAATGGTTCGTACAAAAGTTGTAGGGTTTTAAGTGACGCATTATATAGCAATAGTAGTGTGACCTTGGATATCATTGTCAAGGTCACGTAAAAATTACTTTGAATTTTTTAAATGGAAAACCTATTTTTCATTATATATTCTTATATACATATTCTTACCTCGAGAGTTTTCCAAAACACTATAATTAAGTTATTTTTCATTAAGTACTTTCCGAATTATGAGGCTTGAAATTTACAATACTGCTGGCATTAGCATTACCCAAGTTTCGGTTTTGAAACATTTTTTTGTAAAAGTTAAGAGTAGTAAAGGTTTTTTTGTAAAGTTATAGGAAAAAATATTTAGCCCATATTTGACGGAGGATTAATTTGGAAAATTAGTTATTTATTAATACCATATACTTAAAAAAAATCTCATTTACATTAAGATTTAAAAAAAGAGGACTCCTTTGTCATTATTGAAAAAAATTATATAAAAAAATGTTTTTTATACATCATTTTAAGTAAAATTAATTTTTGACGTCACAATTGGAAAAACTTTATAGCATGCGAACACAGTTTCGTAGTATAACGTTTAGTTACATACAGTCTTTCAATTTATCAGTTTAGTTACACAGCTTTTACTTTTAATTTTTTTTTTGTTAATTTTATATAGTCCATTATTAGTATTAGTTTAGTTTTCAGTATTATTGGGTAACACTCATTTACATTTTAAGCTTTTAAAATATCATCATTACGACAATTATCCAATTTTTCAAGTTATTTATTGTATATACCTGAATTTTTAAATGAAAAACATTTAAAAAGAGACGAAAAAGACTACATACCTTGAACGTTTTTTTTAAGGATTTTCCAAATCAAAATAATATTTTTTTGAAAATTGCTCTCTTCGAAATTTGACCCAGACAGAATCATATCAATCTCTGCCTTGCGTCAAAAGTTTTCTTTTTTTGTATATATATTCTTTCAAACGATGAACTTTGGGGGGGTTTCATTTGAAATTTTTAAGTTGAAATTCTTTTGGGACATTTCTTTGGGAAAGCAACCCCCTTCAATTTTTTTAAAAGAATATAGCTCTTTGATATGATCGAACACATGTTTCACGGTTTTTTAATTTTGAGTTGTTTCTGAAATATAGGAGGTAGGAACAGACTTTATACAGATAGTTTGTATATAAACCTTTTTTAAACAACAGTAGCGAACTCGACTTAACTTAATTAATTAGTTCGGTCTACAGAATTTTTTAAGATAAAATTTCTAACTACAATTTCTTATTCATGATTTAACTTTTTTCATATCAAACAACAAAAGATTAATTATTTATGTTAACAAAATAATTTAAGTGTTACTCATATCGCCGATTAACTTACATGTTTATAAGCTGATAACTCTGTGCTGTTACATTTTTATAATTATTTCGATACTTAAATTATAATTTGCATAAATCTTTAATGATGCAACTTCGTTTAAATACACTGTCATGTAGCAGTTATGAAATAAATGATTTTTCAGAACGATGGTATACCGATAAACACGAATGGATAACGATAGACGGGAAGATCGGTACAATCGGTATATCTGATTACGCGCAAAATGCGCTTGGGGACGTAGTGTACGCGCAGCTTCCCGACGTAGGATCCATAATCAAGAAAGATGGTAATTGATATGATACTTTCTTACTTAGACCAGATGTCAGAAAAACTTCAACAATTAAAAAGACTATCTCTAGAAAAAAAACTGAAATGTCTCATTTAAAAAAACTATTGCTCTAACTTCGAAATGTAAATTTTTTAAAGTTAATTATAACGAGGCTCTAAGATACACAATCGAAAAAGAAAAATTAGATAATAAAAACTTACCAAAGCTGTTAATAGAAAACTTAATCATTATTGATTTAAGTTTTGCCTTATCTACTTTCTTTTCCTTACTTTTACTTATAAAAATTTGTGACACCCTGTGTAATAATCTTATAATTAAAAACATAATCTTATAATTTAGAATGAAAATTTAAATATTTTTCACAATTTATGTAACTATAATTTTTCTAGAGGAATGCGGAGCCTTGGAATCGGTAAAGGCAGCTTCAGAACTAATAAGTCCGGTCAGCGGGAAAGTTACGAAGAAAAATGAGGCGGTCGAAAATAAACCCGGATTAATTAATAAATCTTGTTACAAAGATGGTTGGCTATTTAAAGTAGAGTTAAGCGATCCAGATGAGCTCAAGAGCCTAATGAATGAGGAGGCTTATAATACATTTTTGAAATCAGACGCGCATTAAGTTTATGTGCTAGAAAAATTTTCTCCAATGTAGAATTTAAAGTTATATCAAGAACTGTATTTTTTGAGATTTTTGAAATCAGACACGCATTAAGTTTATGTGCTAGAAAAATTTTCTTCAATGTAGAATTTAAAGTTATATCAAGAACTGTATGTTTTATTTGAGATTTCAATAATCTTGTAGAAACACATATGAAAGATTTTACTGCAATTGTTCGTACAAAATTGAGTTGATTAGGAATAATTTCATTAAATTTAGAAATTATTACATATGTAATACGTATGTAATTTAATATAGACTGTAAAAAATTGTAGAATAACATACCTTCACCTTATTATTTATACATCCAACAATAATTAACAAAATCCAAAATGTGCTGTATTTATTATAAATATGTCATTGCGTTTTATGGAAAATAAAATGATCATATTAATCACAATTGGAGTTACATATCTATTATTTCATTCGTATATTTTATAAGTAAAAATGATGAAAAAAACATTAATTTATGAAAGAGTTAGTACATTAAATAAGCAAACATTTAATGTTTTTCTAATACATCATATACGACCTCTTAACTAATCCATGTTAGAGTGATGTCAAAAATTATTTACTGCAAAATTAAAATATGTAATATCAATGCATTACAAAAATATATAAAATATAATTCAATACAGAAATTTTAATGCGTAAAGATGTTGTGTTTTAGCACAAGTCACAAATTGGTATAAATTGTGATAGTTGCAATATCTTTATTAGTCACTGTGCAACGTTTTTCATTTTGTATTTATACAAAGCAAACAAATATTGCGACACACACACACACACACACACACACACACACACACACACATACATATTTATATATATATGGTTTGATAAGACATGATTAACAACATTCGAGAGTTACAAATTATGATACTATTCTTTTTCTTTTTTCGAGCGCACAAAGTTTTTGAGAAATTTTGTAATAACTTTATATCCTAATAAAAACGAATAATCGCAAGATGCTATTTTCGAATTTTACAAAATAATATATTTCGATTAATTTTATACTATTTTTAACTTTCCGCCGAATATTTCATAATCTGGTAGCAATCCTAATTTCAAAATGAGGGAAGTAATATCACCATGGGTTTTAACCAATATAATATATAAAAAATAGTACTGTTAGCTCTCTAGAAAGGAACAATTATCTGTTAATAATAAAGATATATTTACATTCAATTAATTTTTTTCTACATAATTTACAATTGCCAACTGCTAATGGCAGTGTTAACAACGCATAATAGGTTTTTCCTTTTAAACTTTATTCCAACGATTTATTGGATCAAAGAATTACGTAATATTAAATATTATTTGCCAATCATAATTGGTAACTGTACATATTTAACATAAAAAAATGTACACAACGCTGTAATTATTGTATTTACTAATTACAATGGTTAATAAACGTCTTGTAACAGATTGAATCGTTAATGTCGGAATTGATATATGTATATATATATATATATATATATATATATATATATATATATATATATATATATATATATATATACATATATATATATATATATATATATATATATATATATATATATATATATATATATATATATATATATACAGAATAAAGCATTTAGAGCATGACATATTAATATATTAGAAAAGTACCAATTTTAAAAGAATTTTAATTATAAAAGAATAAACTAAAGTTTTAAATTTGCGGAATTCCGAAGAGAACATGTAGCGTCTATAACTTATATACTTGAGGCCATTTTCGCGGGGTGACAATGATTATTTTTTTTCCAAAACTATAATATTTTTTTTAACATTCGAGTAAGTTTTAAGCGCGCAATGAGTTTTTATACTTTTGTATCAATATCTGTCCCGTATCTTGTCTATAATTTTGTTAGTTTATATGTGTTCTTCAAGCTTATGTTACTACACGGTTGTAGCTTTTGGGCATAACTGATGTAAAACTTACATTAATGTTAAAAGAATCATACCATATATGTTTACTTTGACTTCAGTCCTGATCAAAATTTATTCAGAAAAAAATATTTCATTAGAAAGAAAAAAATAGAAATATTTTTATCATTTGCAGAAAAATGGCACGTCTCTTGTAAAAACTATGGCCGTTAAATATTCCCTTCAAAGTCCTTCAACAATTACATATTTTCCTAAAATTAAAGTTTAAAGGTAATTAATGTGTCACATTTTATATGCCGTATTCTATAATGTAAAATATGTACAGAAAGATTTTAAAGTATTTTGTTTCTTTTTCAATAGAATTTTCTTCTCATTAACAATTTAACATATGATGATGTTTGCGATTTGCTCCAAAATTATCAGACCGACACGTTCAGCAGGAGGTTTCGGAGATGAAAAAGAAGACAATAAATAACCAGTAGCGTGAACTTGTCTTACCCAAACAGCAATGCATGATTTAAAGCGATTTTTCAATTGTGAGACAGCAGTAACTAATACATGGTAAACGATAGAATTATGAACTAATTTGCAGAAAATACAATAGTAATAGTTAACTAAGAACTAATAACGTGTGGACATACAATAGGTACGATATTTTTTATAAGTTGTATTACATCGTAGCTTCTTAACGTGTAATTATATATACTACACAAATTCAAAATATCTTTATGCATGTTGTACATTCATTCGTTCCATTCAAATTGCTATCTGGGCGTCTATTCTGAGGTATGTGGTTACTAAAAATGTAAAAATATAAAAACTTAATACAGATATGAAGAGGTAGTCATCATTCGTGTCGTGAGTTAAATAAAAATAATCTTTTTCTTTCTTTCCAAAGAAGCGTTGTTGTGGATAAAACAATGATAAGCTGCTTCTAATTTTGTGTTTAACATAGAAAACTGGACGATTTGAAAATTTGGGAACATTAACATATTTTATATCAGCGTTTCAAACCTGACAGTGGACATAAATCTTTACTTACACGATAAGTACATGCATTGCCCTCGAGAAAATATTTAATTTCATTGGTAATAATATTCGTTATCGTTCCTCTTGGTTTGATTTAACACTCGAGTCTTAATCTAACATGAGACATCAAATTCCGCGCTTGCCAATAAGTACTTTACACCTAGTTAAATATATTGAAAGATCGGAAAAAGTGAAAGTAGTAAAATAGCTTTTTTTGCAGCAGGTACGTGTTTGATACGTGAATAAAAACAAGAGGAGTTGCAACGGATAATATTATCAATTTACCGGTGTAAGGAAAGATTTCTGTCTCTGTTGTCACATTTAAACTTTGCATCTGATACAATATGTAATTTCCAATGACTTCAAATACCACAGGCGTCGAAAAGATAGCCTTCACAGCACTGAAGAATTTCTGACTATTGGCTAAACAATAATTAATAATAATAATAATAATAATAATAATAATAATAATAATAATAATAATCTATTTAGTGAAAAATTACTACTTTCGATCACTATCTTAACATTTACTAAATTTTTTTTCTATTTAACTGCGATACGATTAATATTATCTTATGCATTTAAAATTAATCGCTAGACAATATAGGACCACATAAACCTTGCTCCAATGATTCTTTTATTTCTTAAACAGAATTTATTACGATACAACATACAACAGTAAAATATCGCAATTTGTAGTTATTCCTTTCCGCCACCTATTTGAGAAGTAATAAAGAAAAATACATGAATAAGATCCTAAAATTAGTGAAGACATTAAGTAGAGCTAATGATTTTCCTCAAGTAAGAGCAACAGAAATATATTTATTTCATTTCATTATTCAACTATACACAAAATATTGTAATTACAATATTTAACATGATCTGTACTTTACAACATAATTGGAATGTGTTAACTAGTATTTACAATATAATAGCCCCGCTGTGTGCAAGTGTGACAAAAATGCAGATTTTTTTCTTTATAGGAAAATCTAAGGATGCCCAGGTGGCCGTGCAACAAACACATATGTTATATCACATGCAAGTTCATTGTCATTCAAATATGCCCATTGAATCCCTTGCAGAAGCACGATTGATCTGGAGAGAGAATTTGATTCTCTTTTAGCAATACGATATATTTCGTCCGAGTGAGAGCAAGGCTTCAGTGTGGTATGCTTAAAAATAAATTCGCCTCTAAGTATTAGAAAAATAGCTTTACTTATTTAGACAAAAGTTGCCTGCCCTTTGACCAATATTTTTTTGTTAACCACCCTTTGTACTGTTTTCAAGGCATCTTGCTTACTGTTTCCCTGCGCTTATACCCATTAATAAGGGTAATTCTCCACGGATACATCTCTAAAACTTCAACATCAAATATAGAAAATATATGTCATTGTGTTTATATATTTAGATACACTTTATAATACATATACTGTATGTGTATGTGTCTGTGTGTGCGCGCACACGCGCGCGTGTAAAGTATGCACGTCTATACTTGATTTGTATGCCTAGGTATTTCACGAACCAGGGCCCCATACTTGGTCCAATACCTTAGCAGCGTTTTAGCTTTTAATAGGTACTTTGAGGTCCACTCTGTCTCATGATTAGGGGGCATTAACAAGACTTTCGATACATGTATGTATATATATATATATATATATATGTGTGTATATATATATATATATATATATATATATATATATATATATATATATATATATAGTATATATGTAATAACGGACTTCTTTCTTATGCGATGGCAAAGATTACCAAATAAAACTGATCGTTTCATTTCCTCTTAGCATGAAGCATCTCCATGAGAAGCGTTTGCGTTGGCGCGCCTCCGTTGCAATGTTTCTGATAAAGATGCTCCTCTCCCTTAGTTGCCACCTCGTGAATGTCCGGTAATACTGCCAGCAGCTTGTTAAATTTATCCTAAATCGTAAATAAAGACAATTAAATATTTGGTTTAATCCGTTTTAGGTCAAGTATAAGAGGAAACGTTTCGCAATAAAATCAGTACCAGTACAGATGGGTGATTATTTAGCGTGTATTCCATAAGCGCCTGTTGAACCTGCTCGTGACCCTCTTGCACATGTTTCTTGTTTACTAATCCACGAACATCTGCAAAAAATTAAAAATATATATAATTTATATAAAATTTATATAAAAATACAAATAAAAAATACAAGCTTGACTTGAATATTACATGGTGAAATGAAGCATTTTTATTTGAAAGTAGAACAAAGAGTAAAAAACTGATTCGTCATGCGATAAATTTTACATCGTGATACGAAAGGTCTCTGCTATGCAATCTTTACGTCACGTTTTTAAAAAGCTATAAAACGTGACTGCATGGCTCCATGGATCTTACTAACTTAATTATTACCTGTTGTCTCTCAAAGCTCGTCGCTTACGAGACAAACATGGATGAACTTCTAATTTTACTTACCATGATTCAGTAGCATTAAGAATTTCATGCATATATATTCTGGAACGTCGAATTTTAGTTCTTGAAGCGTCTTGGACAGTTCCCTGAAGGTTTCGGCCAAGGAAGGAACTCCGAGTAGGCCGAGACAGAGAAGATCAAACTTTTGGCCATTGTGAAGCGTCGTCTCGTCAGGTAGATTATTATGTAACCTGTGATGAAGGTGATCTAGCACCAACATATCCGACCAAGAGTGTTGCAGCAACTTCATTTGATCATCAACCTAACAAATAACATTGCCATGCAAATGTTAAACATAATGAATAAATATATAGAAAAATATATATGGAAAGAGTATTGTATTCGATTTAAAATTTTAAAAAATTGTATACGATAACGTAATTGTATATCGATAAAATGTTAGAGCTAACTAAATTTAAAAACATGCGATAAATGGAAGAACTGTTAAAATGAAAATTTATAAATTAGATACGAATAATTTTAATTGCAATTTACAAATAAATATTTGTAAAAAAAGGATCTCTTTTAGAAGCGATTTTAATGAGACTATAGTGATGATCAGACAGTAATGTGAACCATATTGTCGACCGAAAGTTTCAACGAAGTGGTCCCGGTCTACTTTGCATCGTTAAAAAATCCGCCGTGTTGGAGCAAAAATAAAAAGTTATTACAAAACGACCGGTTAAAGTATGCAATTTATAATTAACGCGCGCCCCCCCTCCCCCCGCTTGAGGCAACCGCCATAACCCAGAAACGTATCTTGTTATGACCTAGATATGAGGCGATGCTTGAAATCATTCAGTGATTGTGCAATACCGCCGGTTACCTCACATCCCCGCTCGTGGCACCGAGCAGGCCAAGCAGCGAGTTATTTATTGGTAAGAACGAACTTTTCTCATCGATAAGATCCTTAACGAAATCGTAGTTACTTCTAATAATGCACACTTATCGTTATACGTTAATGCCTCTCTCATTCACCTTCATAATGGAAATATCTCGGAAAAAGGCAACAATCTCGAATGCGTGATGAAGAAGCGCGAGAAAAAGGGAAAAGGAAAAAAGAAAAAAAGCTACTCGATGTTCGTTTCTAGAAAAGACTTGCGATTTAGATGGCCGATTATTCTCACCTTGAGATCTTTGAAGAACGTGGAATTTCTAGCCCAGTCTACCTGCGAAAACAAATTCTGATCGAGCACTTTGCACATTAATTCGAACAAGTCCACTTCACACTGATTATACGTTTGGTTTTGCAACAGTCCGAAGAGAGACGTCTGCCACTCACGGTCGTCGATCGACGACATAAAGTCCCTTATCATCGGACTAAGTGTTTTGAGAGGAACGGAGGGGTTGGGCGCGTAACTCGGCACCCCGCCGCCGTGTGACTGCGCGGATTGTTCGCCGAAGTTGAAGACTTTCGTGCCGGGGGTAGTGGAATTTGCGATCCAGAGTTTACTGTCCAAACCCGGGTTGAGGTTGTGCAGATGATTGCCGCAGCCTCCGCCTCCGCCGCCGCCTCCACCGGCGCCGCCACCGCCACCGGCGCCACCGCCGCCGCCGCCAGCACCACTACCGCTGCCACCGCCGCTGCTGCTGCTGGTACCGATGTTGGGTTGGCTGGATGGCGCGATCAGCTGATGCTGACCGGCCCCGCTGCCGCCGGCCTGCGTCGTGACCAGACCCGCGGCCACGGTCGCGGGAGACGGGCTCGAGTCCGGCGACGAGGTCAGACTCGAGACCTGAGGTATTTGGATTTCCTGTTTGATGTGCATCAAGGGCGCGACCGCGGACGAGTAGCTGGCCGGGTCGCCGAGACTGCCGCGTATCGTCTGGATCGCCAATTGTCGTTGACGCATCAACTGCAGCTTCCTCGCCCGATCCCTCTTGTACATGGGTCCAAATTTGTTTCTACCGCCCCGCATTCTGTCCGCCCGCACGGCTGAAACAATAGGAAGAATTGTTCATTCAGGCGTGTGTGACACGTTCAGTGCGAGTGTCCCTCGCCCCTTTATTCTTAAACCTTTAATTGAAACTTAAAAGTGTACGGAGTACGCGTTTTCTTGACCTTGAATGAGTTCTCCGCTAAATGCGCAGTTCAATACCGCCCGAAGGTCAAACCTGATTTCTCAGGGAATGTAGGAAACGCGAACATCGAAATCGAACATCGTTTTCAGGCGTGGATCAAAATTGATGGAGGAATCGATGTAATATCTCAGGTAATATGAAGTATTGTTAAATGTTTTCAATGAAAAATTAATCGTATTTATCATTTGTATTTATCTCTTTTTAATAACGGAAAATATTCCCCAGTGAAGATTTAATTATAAATTAAGCTTCAGCTCAGAATTTGGGTAAATATTTGAAAGACATAATTTTACATAAGTTTCAAGAATAGAATGTACGAGTAGATGTGACATCGAAGAGTTGGAGATGATTCAAGGACTGGGGACGGATTTCCGACGCAAAGCGGTCCTTAATTCTGAACGTCTGAAAAAGTGATCTGAAAACAACGATCGGTGGATCGCGTTGTCCGCTCCGATCAGTTTAATTCTCCAGAAAAATCTTTTTAGCGCGCTCGGGGAAGCGCGTCTTCTGAGTTGGACGAAAGCGGAAGTCGCGAGATAAGTAGGGCAAAAGCGTGAGAGTACTTGCTATTTCTAGTGTACATAAGCACGACAATGACACGCATGCGCGAGCGCTGCGCAAATCATCATTCGGCATATATCCCCCACGGCGCGTTTCTACAGCGCGCTATCGCCAATAAACGTGTCTAAAGTCATGAAAAGCGCGCGAACCGACTTTTTCAAATTGGCCGCTGATAACGAACCACGCGGGATTGATCGAGTTCGTCGTCAGGTTGCTCCGAAAACTTTTACATAGGAATGCAGTGGCAATATAAACACCAAGTTTAGCACGTGACGCGTGTTGCCATTATTATACTTTGTGCTACAGCTAAAGTTAATACGTCACAATTTCTTCAATTTTATTTCTTAACAAATCTTATGGAAAATAGATCCCAGTCGAATTGGCTGAAATTCTAGTATAATGCAGTTCATTACATCCTAATGAAAAGTGTCAAAGATCGGAAAAATGGGTTTATCTGCTCATTTTTCCGATCTTTGACGCTCTATAACTCGGAAACTATCCATTTTTCATCCTTATGTCCATTGACACTTTTCATCAGGATGTAATGCACTACATTATACTACAATTTCAGCCAATTCAATCGGGATCCATTTTCCATAAGATTTGTGCGGAGTTCTTTTAACTGTTGTTTCCATACAAGTAAGATCACGGTTTTTTTCAATTAGACTTGTCAATTTATTTTATTTTATTATCTTAATTATTTATTTACTATTGTGATACAACAACAACAGTTTCTGATCCCTTTGAATTTTACTAATCTCATGAGGGACATTATTTCATGGACTTTCCAATCCGAAGCTGATGGGAAATGATTCAACGATTGACTACTGTATTCTCGACTAACAACGACGAATCTGGTTGTCATCACATCAATTTTTGATTTTTGACTTATCTCATTGTCTCATGTGATAAAATTGACGTTGAGCATTACTAGTCATTCGTGTCCAATTTTCTTCTATGTAGAATTTTCGTTAATTTACTTTGTTTTAATTTTGCATTACCAAGGAAAGCTTTGTAAATCATAACCTTTACGATTTATTAAACTTGGCATGTTTAATATTAATTGCAATTGTTTTGTATAATTACTTATTCGTTCGTTTTTTGGCATATCGTTTGTTTATTTTTAACATTTAAATTCAAGATTTTATCTTAATAAAATTTTTAAACAATGTAAACATTTATCAGAAACCTATTTAAGATCAAATGCCAAAAAAGCCTGAATGTTGTAAATTTTCCACAAATTTATGAGATTGATTTCGAAGTGTATATCATGGCTTTGCTTCTTTCGTGAAGCGGAATGGACGGGAAATCATGTCCTTATCTTAACATACTTTTAAAATCAATTACAATTGCTTGATACAATCTTCGTGTTTCAAGAGACATACGATTCGATATCGGTATGGTTCGATATTTAAATGACTCAACAAATGCCGCGGCTCGGTTTGAATGATAAACGACGAAGAGTGACTCTTCAAGTATATGCGACTTTGGAGAGAACAGCTGGTCGGTCAGAAGCAACGTAATGTGCGGCTTGAACGTACACGGACATACACCCATGTCAGCCTATACGCCGCCAACGGCGCGAAGAAAATAGGCGTCGTAATGGTCGCTCGCGTAATCCGTAATTGTCAATTAGTATGCAGGGAGCTCTCTCGCGAGCACATTTTTTTACGCTTTTTTTTACTTGCGTCGAACGACCCTGTCACGGAATTGGTACTTCCTACAAAGAAATATAGCCCGGAAAGCATTTACAACACTTCGAGATGATTAGTTTCTAAAGAGGTTTTTCGCACGGATCATTCTATTGCGAATCATTCTATTAAGAGACATATTTTTCTCCAAATATATGGTATGTATAAAAATAGCAAACGAAAGAAATGTATTCTCTTTTGAATTGTTCTGAGAGAATAATTATATGGTAATAAATTCTTATCTTTTAATTGAAATTGTATTATAGCACAAGATGAATATATTAAAGAATTCTTCAAGTTTTTTTCTAAATGCATTGAAATCACGATAATGATAATTGATATATTTGTTGCACAGATATTAATATTTATATTTATTTTCCCATTCGATTGTAATTACGTTAATCCACGCGGATATTAAAATTGGCGACAAATCGTTCAGGACAAATCATTATTTTTTTGGAAGACCTTTTAATATTCACAAAATTTTCGTTGGCGTATAATTTTTTTTCTAAATTAAATTGAATTTAAAATATTTTGTGTATACATGTGTGTTACATTAGAATCTTGTAATATTTTAACAGATAAATAAACGGCATTGTGTCTTGTATCAAAATAATTTTGAGATACGACATATTTTGAGATACGCATAAAGTTGTTATATTGCGTAAAAAATTTGACGTAAATATTAACTCCATCTATTAACTTAATAATTACAGTTAGCGAACAAAATCTTAAAATAATTAGCTTTATTCGAAGAGTAAATCTTGTATTCTTTTTTGCGATTCTTTCTAATTATCGTTTATTCGATTATTATACTCATGTGCTGAAGGCAGAATTTCCAAAAACGCATCCGAAATTGTTTAATAAAAATAATTTCGGACAAAACTTTTAGAAAACCGAGATCTTGAGAAAACCGAGATTTTGAGAAAAATTGTTATACCAAATGTATTAAATATTTAGGAATGGGATCAAGTTCAATATGTGTTTAAAAATCCGAGTTAAATATAATAATCAAGTTTCATTTTCTAGACTTCGAATATTCATAAGAAATAATATTTTATGCATTATATTTGTGAAGTAGTCGATCTTGAGTCTAGTTAGTTTCGAATTTTTAAATGAGTATCTGCAGGATTTAAAATAATAAATAGCTTTGTCGAATCTTTCACATGAATCAAGTAATATTTGAACTTTAAGAATAAATTTAGTTTGAAGAATGTATAGCATTATAAATATAGATGTGCAATTAAAATATAAATGTGTAAAGATTTTAAGTAACTTTTATTCTATATTTTTAATCATATTTATATTTAATTTCAATTATTGATAATTTAATATTTTTAATCATCAAAAAATAATATATTAAAATAATTATCGCTTAATAACTTCGATTTTGATTCAAAGGACTTTTAATTTGATTAAGTACTCTAATTAAGCACTTATTAAAACTTCGAACATATTTGATCTAGGTTCGAGTCCACGTGAAAGTAACACTCTTGTTTTTCGAGTTTTCATCGAGAGTTTAAACCCATTTCGTCCAGGTTCGAATCTACTTGAAAGTATTGCTTTTATTTTTCGAAGTAATCACAGAAAGTTTGAAACCAACGCCAACAGATTCAAACCTACTTGTAAGGTACTTAATCCCATTGCTTTACAATCTTCTCCAGTCTGGTTACAAAGATACCCACACTATTTTGCGGAGGTATTAATACGCCTCTGCAAGCAATAATATGAAACCTGAAATATATATCGCATGCGACCTTTGATTTCCTTGGAATATTTATACGCTATATATAATATTTATACGCTATATTTATGTGCAGGCGTTTTTTTACTTTAAAGCTACAATTATCAGTATCAGCTAAAAAGTCGAAATCGGAAAGATCCACGAATATAGGAAAAGGAAACAAATCTAGAGATACGCTGCACGGCCATCTGCGAAGGATGTTGATATTAAAACCTTCTTTCGCCAGATCGATCTCTCATTACTTTCAACGACATTACAGATCTGAAAAGCTACCCAATCATCTTGCTATACCCAGGAAGCTTCCTCGTGATCACGAGTTTGTTCACTCATCGTCTTTCTCAGCATCGCGAGATTAAGCGGCCACGAGCGGCAACATGTCATAATGCCACCCTCGTGAGCCATCATCAACGAGATTTCGGTCGCGGGCGCTCATCGCTTCTGAACTCTCTCGCGGAATACCGCGAGAGGGCCCTCGGTCGTTTGGCGAAAACGGCGACGTTGCCTATTTTTGTACGCGGACTGCTCGCCGTCGGCCGCATAAAACGGCGAACGAGTATGAGTGTGAGCGAACGAAACATACGAAACGAACCAACTAGCGAGCGAGTGAGCGCGCTCGTTGAAAGTGAAAGGAGGTTGAATCGCTCTTGCCCGTCCACTTCTGCCTGTGCCGCCCTATACGCCGACAACCCTCCCCTCCCCCTCTTCTCCGTCTTCTCTCCGCGACCCCTTCTTGCCCCTCACGACTTCACGGTATACTACCGCCGCGCATAACCCTCTCCCCCCGTCGCTCCACCACCCGCTCCACATTACCGCCTCCGCTACCCTGTATACCCTCTCTCGCTCTCACGACTCTCTCTCTCGTGCTCTTCTCCTTCTCTCAACCACCGACCCTCTTCCCCCGCGCTCAAAGTTAGCTCCGCGATACTATCGATACTGCGTGGAGTCAAACACGCAACGCAGCCATACTATCATCCTGCGGCTCCGCGATTTCGTTTCGGCCGATCGGATGAAGGCGCGCCACTCGCGCGCTCCCTCAGCGTAAGCATGCATACATACACATGCATTTTCGCGGCTCCCCCCTCTCTCTCACTCTTACTCACTTACTCCGTTTCGTGACATGGACCCGGTCCTTCGTGACGCGGCCGCGGACTCGACGCAACACGGATCTAGGTGCGGACTACGCTTTCGACCCTCGAGCTAGCCCTCTTTCATCGAATGAGAAAAGAGGCTGACATTAATGTTTCTCTACAGATTCGTAAATTATTTCTCAATACGAATGGTGTTTTTATCCTATTACACGCATCCGAGAAAATTTACTGGAGTTGCAGCTGGCTTTATTAAACATAACCGACAGTACTTATGTGATCACTATTTATATTAAAATTATAAACTTTATTATGTATCTTATTTTTATTTTCGTTTATTAGTATTTTTATTTATGTATCTTCACATAAATGTATTTATTCAAACAACTTCAAGAGTCCAAGGAAGAGAAGCTTACATCTAAAAAAAAATATTTATTGATAAAAAAATTATTTTACATGATAAATTTATTAACTAAACCAATAATATAATATTTAATTTAAAAATTATTTATTATTTTAACAAACTATTTATTACTTATTATTTTCTTATTTAAATGAATTTCATCAATATGCACACTTTCATGTGCACACTTTACAAATTTCTTGCAAACTAATTTCGATCAACGTCGTTGTTTGTATTTTATTCCACTCTCTTTGTAATTTTTCCCACGTGTCCTCTTTATTTATAAGAAAATATAAATTTTAATAAATAATAATATTATATCCATTCAATTGCAGATAGTTCGATGAACATTGTCTCAATAATTTAAATTTAGAATACATACAATTACAACCAATATACAATAAAAATAGCGTTAATTATTCAAATAAAAATTATTTATGCTAACAATAGTATGATGAAACATTTACTTTTAAAATGGAGTAAAATATTCGAATAATGATTATGAGCGCTTGTATGCGTGTAAAATATTAAACATAGAAAAGAATATTAAAATATCTGAAGCAAATTATAAAAATAATATTGTTTCAAAACGTATTTTAATAAAACATGGATCTCAGAATTATATAAATTATATTTGTTTTCAAAATTATTGTTATAAATCTTTATTAAAAATTCAAATGTTAAATAAAATGTTACATTATTTTATCTAACATTTGAATTTTTAATAAACCTAACCTCAGAAAAAGATTACTGATATTTTTTCATATTGGCAAATTCTTTCTCTCTTATTGCTTCATCATTAATTTCGTAGCACTACGATCGCGCGAGATGCAACAACACTTGTTGAACAAAATTAAACAATTTGCCATTAATAAAACAAATTATATTGCATATCGTTAACGAATCATAACAATGAAAAACTAGCGAAATTTCGGAATATTAACATTAACGATTATTATATCTCTTATTGGTATATCGCAATGTTCCTCTATGCTGTTTATATTCGAATGTTTACACACTTTTGAAATAACCCAATTCGCGAATCGTATTGGCAAAGCAATATGTTTCACACACGTGACTTAGCACGCGGATCACGCTGGCGCACGTGCGTACAATGTTTTTATTTCCCTTTCAACCTTCTGAAACATTCTCGCTTTCACGATAGCCATTATGGTAGCCATTATGTCCCAAATGTAACACATCGCATTTTTCTTCGCCTTATCTTGGAAAAACAAGGCTCGCAAAATCCACTAGAAAATCTACTTTGAAACTGAGTAAAACTAGCTTGAAAATTTTACTGAGAAAGTCTTTTCTGTTATTTTCTATTATTTTGAATTGAAAATTTGATTATAAAGACTTGCGAGCTATTGATAAAAACGGTGACATATAAATTTGAATTTTATATTATCCGGACAATTTCCACAACAATCCGAGACAGCAATCGGTTAGGAAGAATAAATCGCTACAATAGAAAATATCCAAAATATATTGCATCAATTGAATAAATGTACTTCGTTGCGACAGAAATATGCAAACTAACAAGCGTTATGCGGGTGCGAAACGGAGAAGAAAGAATAATAAACTTCGATAAGCCGCATACATAAATTTGTACAGTTTCAGTCTTCTTTAATACATTACAGAAAGTTACCTTTGCACATGATTACAAGTAAAATGATCGAAATATTAAATATATTTAAATATTGGAATACTAGTTATTATTCAAATATCAGCTAGTTTCTTTATTGTTTTGTGCAAGGATCTTGGTTTTGATTCTCCACGGTCGGTCTAGGCTACACCTCTGCTCCAAGAGGTATGATAAAAGCACGACGGAAATTCAACGGCGATTCTCGGTGGCCACCGAGTGGGTGGTAACGATTTGCGTAGGCGGTAGGCCCTAACACATAGATATGCGGAGCGATTTGATCGGTCACGATCAGCGAATATGCACGGCCAAACCGTGACACTGATGGAATTTACGTCCGAACTGCCGGTCACGGGGAAACGAATAAGAATTGCCATTGAGACCAATACCGCGTTTCTCCGCATCGTGTCCGGATATCGCGAATCCGGAAGTTTCATGCGATTATACGTCGTTTGTCTTCCCTCTTTTCCTTCCTCTTCTTTTTACATTCTGAAATTTATCGTGCCTGATAAATTTCCGCAACAGCTGTGAGGAGAAAACACTCGCTCCAAATATTGTTCCTCGACCTATTCTACAAAGTAAACATAGAACTCGCATACTTTCTCCAAATCATAGAACTAACATTAGAGAATTATTTCGAAATCAACGACGAAAGAGTTTATGGGAATACATCTCGAATAAGGAACAATGTTTGTTTTTTCTCTGTAGATTTTATATAGTTTTCACTTGCATGGATATTTATTTGCCGCGTAAATACAGAGATATTTAATGTGAATGTATTGAGAAAAAAGTTGCTGAATCAATGAAATACATATTTCTTGATTCAACTATATGTAGTGACTTGTTAAGCAAATATTTGTTAATTCAAAAAAATGTATTCGGTAAAATAACACATGTTTAATTTAAAAACATATTTATTTATAGACCTAAAGAAATATTGCACACTAAACATATTTAGTCAATAACTTTTTTCTCAATATAGTAATAAAATATATATATATATATATATATATATATATATATATAATCACACCTATTAACATTTTTTATTAAATTAAATCTAAACCTACTAAAGAGTATTTTATATTTAGATATATTTGGAATTACTAATTCAATAATAATAAACAAATAGTAATAGTAGAAAACTACAATCATTATTTCTTTTAATAAATACAGGACAAAAAATCTCGAGATTTTCTGCTTAATTACCGCAAACCTGTCTCACCTTATACAGTTATCAAAGTTTTACATGCTCGTTTGCCTAAATCTAACACTAATTGAATACCACAGTATGCATTTATTGTAATTAATTACAAATGCTTAACATTCTTCAGGTGAAATCAACCAAGAATTACGTGATATTCTCCCTGATTATGTTAAAGTTCAAATTATTATTTACATTGTTTTTTTATGAGAAATAAAACTCGATGTAAAAACATTGTGTTTGATGACTGATTTAAAATTGATGTGGTACGCAACGAATACGATGAAAAAAGTTTCAATCGGTCATGTTAAGTTAGGTTAAGTAATAAAAATATGTGATTTGAAGAAAGAAAAGAAGATTTTTATTGCTTCTCGATCATTAGATCGGCGCTCGCGATTCTCATAGCTCATTTATTACACAATTTCACAACGCACGCCTACCAGAAAAGTTCATTTTTGCAGAATTACTGGTCAGCTAATCGAGTTTCCTCTCTCGTTTATGTTAAAAAATTCACGAGAAAATTTAGATTCTATAAAAAAATCTAAATAACTTACTGCTACAGAAATTTAATTTTATTCATGAAGAAAGAAAATTATACATGATACATATGATATATAATATAATATAGCTATAACGGGAAACAAAGAACAGTAAATAGATAATACAAATCATATTTTATTGACGTAAAAAAATTAAACACAAAATAAATTTAGAACGCCTATACGGTCAGACCTGGATCTAGGTTGACCAAACAATAATCTGCGCAAAGGCAGTACATAATTAAATACGTTGTGCGCCGACACAGTCGAACTTTAAACGCAACACAATCTCCAACTTGAGATAATATTTTTCACAATAAATTATTTATCTGAAGGGGTATTATAAAATCCAACATGTGAAATCATATTGATTCTAAGTTGGCGATTGTGTTGCGTTTAAAGTTCGACTGTGTCGGCGCGCAACGTATTTAATTATGTACTGCCTTTGCGCAGATTATTGTTTGGCCAACCTAGATCCAGGTCTGACCGTATAGGCATTCTAAATTTATTTCTTACTATTAAGTAATTCACGGTCATGAAGAATGTAGTATTTGTTTAAACACAAAATGTTCGTAGAGAGAGAGAGAGTGCATTGACTGGATTTAAAATAATAACATTAAGTAACAAACAAAATTATATTTTTCAAGCAGAATTTAATCTCACAAATTATTTGAGAATAGCAATTCCTCGATATTGTGTGTTTTTCTTAAAAGTGACAAGATAACCTACGTATCGATAAGATAGATTTTTAAACTGGAGCACAATGATGCATAGTAAAACAATCTTGTTATGAATATACACTCTATTGGCTTCGTCTCTCGCTCTATTTGTGTACACATAACAGATAACAGATCAACAAGCGATCACAGAAACGATAACAGAGTATCGCGGGCTTATTTATGTTGTCCATTCAAGTATTCGTAGGTCGTTTGCATCAAACGACTCGATTGGTGTGGTCGATACGCGACAGTGCAAACCTCCCGAAAAATTCAATTTATCCGGTTTGTATCTAGATTCGTATTGATAAACTGTCTCGATATGCCGAATATCCAGGATGAGAGGGTACAACGTTTGCGTGTACGCACGCAACGTCACAAAGAAAGGGAAATCCACTCGGCGAATCTGGTCCACGAGTCCAATTCGTGACGTCAGATTCTTCCCATAAAAATTAATGAGGGACCACGTGACCGTGCTCGCCCACGGTCGGGCCAATCACTGGACTCGAGATCCCTCCGAGTGACGCGGCAACATACTCGCGACGCGACGCGACGTGACGTTAAGCAAAGTTGTCCTGCGCGCATGTTACGAAAGATCACGAAAAAAAGAACTTGTGCTCTGGAACATTCGTCGCGAATACTTTGTCCACATGGCGAACAAAAAGGGCAACCACCTGCTTTGTGCGAGTAAACAAGTGCATTTACCTATATCTTGGATCTTAAAAAGGATCCTTTGTATCGTTATCGAGAGTAACCATTAAATCAATAGTTGACGAGAAAAATCAGAGAATTCTTACGAGTTAAGATTCAGAAACTTAAAGATACGGTAATCAGTATGCGAAAATTGAAATGATCCTAATTACATATGATTTTAATACGTCCTTGCTAATAAAGTTCAGATCAAGTAGACAAAAAAATGAGCAAGGTTATTTTAAACGGAATCCAGATTGTAATGCTCGTGTATTCGCTCCGTGTTGTCGCCTAGAAAAGATCTATAGCAAAGTTCAGAGTACTGAGGCGTGAAATCGAATGAACTCGGCCGCAGTACCGCGGCGCAGCCGAACAGAAATTCAAAACGCGGTCGCGCGCAGCGACGCAAACGCATGCGCGCACCTGTCTGTCTTTCGAACAACAGGCATTTCAATTAATGACACACTAATACGCGACCGACTATTATCGCAATGAAATAATGATTACGTAATACGTGCGGTTGAGGGAAAGACTGGGTCCTTCGTTGCGTTCCATGCGAATTCGTGGCGTTTGCGCGTGCATGAGCGTCCGCGCAAACCGAGAAAGAAGTAAAAGCTTTGAAGAAAAGAAGACGATGAGACTTCGCTCAACAAGGGGGGATTACACAATCTCCCGCCTCAACCTAACCTAACCTTTCTTTCCCACCAGCACGAGCATGCCCGCGCACGGAGGTAGGAGTCGAATGAACGGACGTACGGACGGACGGATGGACGAATGGGTACAGGCATCGTCTTGCGACATGATACAATAATTATGAAATTCGTGAGTTTCTAAACGAAGGCGCATGCCACGTACGGTTTCCGTTATCCTACATCACGCTGGTTTTTCAGGAATAACCAACAACGACTTCAACTTATTGTGGAACACGTGTCCTCTTTTCAGAGATTTCCGTCCACCGCGGAGTGTTTGCGAAATCCGTCCCACATTTATGGCAATCTAATATTTATGATACGCGATTAAAGGAGATGGACGCGCTTCGAATCATCCTAGTTTTTTCCCTACTGTCCTAACGCGAAAGAATTGCGCCACCTTCATCACTTTATGACTCTTGCTGAGCTATGGTCGACATCGCTGTTAAGTCTATATTGGTGGTATCGCAGAAGCGTAGTACCTGTGTTTGCAGTTGCTGACTATCTACGATATTAAGCCCACGAACCTATCATTTTTAAAACATTTTTTCGACTCTACCTCAACGCTAATTGGCTGTTATAGCGATCGTCGCAGAATTGTAGAAGTTTGGATTTGACTAAGCTTCTACGATGATCTGTGACGATCCATTATAACGTTTGCAACGTTACAATATGATCAATGTAAAGACAAGCAACAATACAGCAGTCTCTAATCAAATTGTCGAAATTCATTTAATGAACGCCTTTTCGCCAACGTGGCAGACAAAGACGCAAAGAGGATAGTATGAAGTTATGAATGGCATATTAGTCTTTGTCATATTAGTCTTATCGCTCCCGACTTTTGTCCGTACAGCTGAGCAGTCATTAATAATTTAATGGATACAAGCAAGAAGCGTAAAAAAGGAAGGAAACTTTTTCCATTTGATATGTTTGACATTTTTTTCGAAGAATTAATCTTTCAATTATGCTGCTACACTGCTTAGAACAAGATGGTAACTACGCTTGTAAATATAACGTGCAGCAGCGATGTATCTTAAACATTTCTTTCTGTTCTTATTGAAAGATTTCAAAGATGAGATATTAAAAGAAAAATAATTTAATTTAAAAACATTTTCCCTGTGTGTAATGTATTTCAAAATTTCCTTCAGTCAGGAAATCTTGGAGGAAATTTGTTCCTCACAGAATTCAGATTACCGGTAGTAAGCTTTGTAAGTTTAAGCATTGCGAATGAGAGAATGAACGGAATAATAAATACCGATGCGATGTACGGGGACTGAATATTTTCAATAATCCGGTTGTGGAAATACACGAAAACGATAAACTATATACTCGTATATTTCCGCGGAAGGAGCACGAACCTCGGAAGGCTCAAGCTCACGTTCGACAAATTAGAAAAGTAACACGGATACGATCGCGAAATACTCGTATTGTTGTCCAAGTAACCTTGAACGTGAATGCACGGCCTTGAACACAAAAATGTAGAAGATACTTGTGGTTCGGTGTGTGATGAAAAAGAACCGTTTTTGTATTCACCAAACTGGTTTCGATGCGCCACAAGCGAGCGAGCGACCGATCGTTCCGTTGCGAGGTGCGAGATCCGCATGGTTATAAATAAAAGGCCGGTGCACCTATGCAGATTCTATATCTGATATGCGAAATTAGCGGCGGCGACGACGGTGACAACGTGTCGTTCTTTTCACGCGTTCGGTCACAAATACATACGCAGCCACAAACGAGACAAGGCGCGAGCTCCTCGTTCCTTCAACCCTCCGTATTTCATTAAGACTACTGCTGTTTTAGAATACCTTACGCGTTAGACACAATACTTTCACGGCAAAAAAAATTAACAGAGCACGCGTAATTTCGTTCAAGCGCTTCAGATTCTTAATTTTATAGAGGTAGATGAAAAATTCTATAAATAGAATTTGAACAGAAATTTTTGTTGCTGTACGAGGAAGAAGAAAAACATCGAGTTCCGGATTTCGGCTAAAAAATAATAGCGCTTTTGAACCACACAAGGCGTTTGTCCGATGTTACCGATGCGACAAAGTGAAATAAATTTACGCTTTTATGAAATAATAAAAGAAAGGATATCCTAATAAAAGATGTCTTTGTTCGCATAACATGACATTCCAATAACAAAGTGTTCGAATAATGGATGTCCTGAGATTTATTACAATCCAAAAAGCCAGAAATTCTATTATATTTCACAACCGTCAAACACAAGATGTTGCCAAAGGATATAGTCCTGACATTTTTACTTTTTCGTAGATATGTCCGTTTATTAATTACGACGCATCATATAAAGAAATTATTTAGTACGCATTTTCTAAATGTTCACAAATAGGTGTTATTTCCTTCGAAGGAATATGTAAAACCGCAAAATATTATTAAATATAAATTCATATAAATTCATATAAATTTCTAATTTCTCTGTACGTCTTATTGTTGGAAAAAATATATTTCGGCGGTCTAATGGAAACCGGATCCGACCAAAAGGCTTCCACCTGTGAGTATTATACGTGGACATGTAAGAAAACGTATCTTATCTCAAATTTCTACACTCTAATTATACAATGAAGACGCACGAAGCGAGTGATTACGAGTTCAGATTCTAATAAGAGCGCTGACAAAATGAATTTGTTCATAATAAAAGTAGAACTCGAATGAATATTCCTCTTTTCTGAGAAGTCATGTATTGAGAAAGAATGGTTCCACGTAGTGCGGCCCATCAATAACATAAGAATCTTGTACTTGTCTATTGCCACAGCTATTTCCGGCAACATTTTGTTCAATATTTCCTAAGGAATATTATGCTTTAAAACAGAATCTTAACAAAGAATATTCATCTCTTTTAAAATCTTTGACAAATTTGCTAGGTTATGAAACAAAAAGAAAGAATATTATTTTCGCGTTGTTTCTATTTAACTTCAAAGATGAAAATGTTCCGCTTTCTAAAGAATTAAATATTATTGCATTAAAAACTGATGATGATAATTTTACAAATGTGTCTTTGTTTCTGTTATTAAACATATTACATGAAACTTGTTTTACCATCAATCACTTTCGATATAGACTAAAGGATATATAGCTAGAGGCTAATGTATTTAAATTAATTTATTTAAATGTCATTATATATATAAAATAATATAAAAATAAAATAATAAAAATAATATAAAATAGTATAAAATATAAAAAAATAGTATAAAATAAAAAATAGTATAAAATAATATAAAATAATATAAAATAGTATAAAATAGTATAAAAATAGTATAAAATAATATAAAAAATATAAAAAATATAAAGAATATAAAGAATATAAAAAATATAAAGAAGAAGCTAAACTTAGTAGTTTTAGCTTCGAAACTGAAATATCAGTGAAAAGAAATAAGCGTCACAATTATTTTTGTGTGCTTTTGTATGTATTATAGAAAAACTTACGATGTTTTATTAAATTTTCGATGTTTCGTTATGATGTTTAGAAGGCACGTTGCAAACATTCTGCATAAGCGTTACGATTGTAATATTTTCGATTTAAAGCCGCAGAAAGGCGACTGATCCACACAGCTATTTAGACTTTGCGAATCCATAAACACTCACGTAAATTTACACATCATACACGTATGCATAAGTTTTTGTGAATGCAATGTTATTAAACAATTGAAAAAAGTCAAAACGAAGTATAAAATGCAAGAACAGTGAAAGATATCTTGTATTTACAATTAAGAATACCATGAAGAATGCATGAAGGATCAGTTGAAGTATTTTTCTTAGACCAAAAAAAAAAAGGAAACTTTTTGTTCGGAATCGAAATCTGAGAGATTTTGCCCAAGTCTCTCCCAATTCTACACTTGAGTTTTTTCCCGAGAGAGGTGCAAGGTTAAAAAGTTCCCATAGATTGAGAAAGTTTCGATCTCTTCTATATATAAACACGTTAGTACGAACCGAAGAAGAAAATTGTTGCCATCGAAATCGCAACATGTTCCCCACTGCGTCCCAACATGCACGTGCACACTTTATAGTTGCCAACTACGATGGGGTTCCTTTTGCATGACAGCCAATCGTAAACAAAAAGAGTATTCGTACTCGAGGGGACTCATTCTAGCAGTATACTGATAGCGCTATGACACACGAAAAAACTTAGTAATAAGACTTAAGATCAATCATAATTGAGAACTTACAAAACAAGCATTTTGAAACATAAGCAACGCTAAAAATTTCATATGACTGAAATTCTCAAGTCTTAAGCTTATTGTTAAATTTTTTCGTGGGCCCTAACTCTTTGCAACAACAGTTCTATCGTGAAAGATGAACTGGCAACTCAGGTTCGAGGTGAAGAAAACTTTTTCTTGTCAAGTCGCAAACGGAAATTACAGTTTCTTTCTCCTCTTAATTTCCGAGACAAAAATTTATTGTCGGTATATGTATGTTTATTACATTTCCAAAGGATTAACGAGTCTCGCTCGAATGTGTTGTTCACATCATATGAGTGTAGAAGACGTTCCTTGTGTGAAATACTATCCTTCTTTAAAACTCCCCCGATATATATATATATATATATATATATATATATATAAAAACAGTGTAATTTCTTGACGTGCGTACTTGACTACGCATGCTTCTCTTCCGACATCGGACATATCGAGCACATATTTATACAGATATATAATTATTATCATTTTGAATATGAGTCATTACACTGAAATTACTTTGACAATAATCGTTACTGTGACGATAAATTGTAACGCTGGCAGAAATTATCGTCAATTTCTTGATGAAAAAGAAAAGGAAGAAAACGAAAGAGCAGCGTTATTCTTTTTAGATAAAGAATCGAGCGAACAAAAAAGAAATGCGGGTTTTACAATAATTTTATCACTATTATTTTTTGAGATATTATTCTATTAGCTTGCATTATATTGCATAATTAAACGATATTCCGTTGCGATATATGATAAATCTGCAAAATCTCGCGTTTCTAAAATTCGACGCTCCTCGGAGATTCAGTGTTCCATCGGATAAAATTCATGTAATACATTTAATAATGTATGGAACAACGCGTTTCGCACAAGCTGCACTTGTTCTGTCAAAAGCGAAACTTTTTTTCTTTATTTTGTCGCTATTTAAACATAATTTTGATAAGAAGAGCCTACGTCCGCCTTGTCATGCATTAAGCTAAGTTTTATCACGATATTAGTTGCACGTACACACATATACACATGCCGGATTATATTCCGGTTTAATATATATTCGATGTTACAAATTTCATCATCATGAAAAAAGCGCACATTATGCATCTATAAAAATCTATATCGTTACGCATCCTCTGAATTCTTTTTTTGCATCGTCGGCAAAAATTTATTATTCATTGCCACGACCTGAGAAAGATTTAAATGGCTATCAAATAGCACGAGTTAGAGAGTTTGCACATATGTAGATATTTATATGCATTATCTGATGAAAAATAAAGCAGCATTATCACCGACATAAAAATAGATAAGCTCATTTACTCAACCGTCGGACCGCAAATTGCACCTGTGAAACTGAAACCTGAGTATTGGCACTTTATTGCGTATACGTAGTTGTATTTGTAAATTACGCAAAATCGCGCTGTTTCGCGATGCGTTGAATAATATCGGGAGTGAAGAATTTCATCCTTGCTTGCCAAATTAAAAATTTTCGACAAGAAAGTTGGAAATATAACACCAATCATGATTATATTCTGATCAAATTGAAAACAATTAAACATGATATTTTCCTTAAGCGAATAAAATTTAAGAAAATACCAAAGGTTTATATGAGTAACAAAACAAAGAAAACAACGAAGAGAAGATAGAGCTTTGACAAAGTGTTCGTGTCGGTATATTCCGTGTGAATTTTTTAATCACTTTCTTCCAACGGTAAACTGCGCGCCGATATATAATTTACCAGTCTTGAACACAGTATATTGTCGGAATCCACATTATTTAAAGCGATAGTCGATTTAACATTTGATGTTAAAAAGCATCTTATTTTAATTATTGTAAAGAAATCAAAATCGGTTCTAAACAATGCCTGACCGAAATTGGCTTGTTGTTAATTTGATTATTGTAAAGAATTTTATTGCGAAAAAATATCACCTCAGGACAGTCAGGACTCGAAATTTAAGATTTTATTATCGTCAAATTATCACTAAATTTAATTAAATACATGAACAATTTTTATTTATTGATTCTGAACGTGAAATAAGGATAAAAGGAATTGATTTTTCGTTTTTCCCATGATTTTTTATCGTTTTCCCAAAATTAATTGTATATTTAATAAATGATTAATTAACTTTAATAATATGCTAAATGTTAATGTAAATATGTTAATATGCTAAATATTTTTCTAATACTAAGCGATCTCTTTATCAAAATATGATTACTTGAAAGAAAATTAAGAGGCCATACGTTATTAATTAATAAATTAATTTCCACGAACGCTGGCATAAATTATTATTAATAACATATTATTATTAACAACATACACATATTTCTTTTAACATTAGAAATACCAACTTTTTTACTTACTAAAAGGATCAAGCATTTTTTTACGTAAATAGAAATATTTAATATCTTACTTAAGCATAATATATATATTTGTTTGAAAATAAGTAATAAATAAGTAATAAATAATTACATAATGAGGAAGAATATAAAAAAATTAAAATATTTCATTTTTATTAATTAAACAATGGAAAATATATGTTTAACATGATATTTTCTCTTGGGAAATAATGTATCATTTTCTTTGAAAAAAAAATGAAATTCTACATATTTTTTATTACAGAATGTTCCTAAAAGGCGATAAATATTTTAATGACAGGTTCTTTATAACATTTTAAGACGAAAAATCTAATACAAAAATTCCGAGGAATAAGTTTTCAAATGGAAAAAAAATAAACACATCACGAATGACAGGACTAGAATTTTTAGCGCGCTCAGGGGTGACAATATGGTCAATGATAAAAGTACTAATACATACTTCACAATCTACCGAATGCTATTGATAATAATAAAATTATTATAAAAATATTCTAGAGTTTTATTAAGAAACTATTTATTCATAATGAAAAAAAAAATAAAAACAGTTTAATATGTTTTTTTCAATAGTTTAATTATATTGATACATATATATATATATATATATATATATATACAGGGTGCGGCAAAATAACCTCCCTATTTTTAAATGCTAATAAAAAATACAGTTTTTTCCAAAAAACAAATTTATTTATTTTAACTTGTTCTATTACATGGGAGTTTTTTTTCTACTTTGTTTTAAAAAGAATATCAGATAAGTGATGGCCATGGTTATCAATACACTGTTGCAACCGAATTCTGAAATTGTCATGGACTCTTTCGAGCATGGCTTGAGGTATGCGCTGAACTTCCTCGCGTATTGCTACTGGAGTGAAAACAACCCGCAGGAAATCCATGAGAGGCCTCTTCATAGTGAACGTGTGACTGTTTGGTGCGCGTTATCACGATGTGGAATCATTGGCCCTCATTTTTTTGAAGAGGGTGGCAATGTTGTTACTGTGAACTCAAACAGGTATGCCAACATGATAGCAGAATTTTTTGAACCTGCCCTACAGCAGAGGGCTTTCGAGAATGTGTGGTTCCAGCAGGACGGTGCCACAGCCCATACTGCCCGAATAGCAATAAACATTTTGAGGCAAATGTTTCCTGGCCGATTGATTTCTCGGGGAGGGGACATTGTATGGCCAGCACGATCACCCGATTTAACCCCATGCGACTATTTTCTGTGGGGTTACTTAAAGGCCGAGGTGTTCAAACATCGCCCCACGAACCTGCAAGATCTGAAGCAAGCAATACGCGAGGAAGTTCAGCGCATACCTCAAGCCATGCTCGAAAGAGTCCATGACAATTTCAGAATTCGGTTGCAACAGTGTATTGATAACCATGGCCATCACTTATCTGATATTCTTTTTAAAACAAAGTAGAAAAAAAACTCCCATGTAATAGAACAAGTTAAAATAAATAAATTTGTTTTTTGGAAAAAACTGTATTTTTTATTAGCATTTAAAAATAGGGAGGTTATTTTGCCGCACCCTGTATATATATATATATATATTGATGTGTGTCAGCTATCATATTTCTGTGGATTGATTTGGATTTTAATTCTTTCCATTTTATTTCATTATATTAATTTATTAATTTTTATTATATTAATTTATTTCTTTTCTGCACTCCTGAAATTTTATCACGATTTTTAAGAAATAATATCGATGGCTTGTATCAGAATTGAATAAATAATCTACATATGTATGCTATTTTATTGACAAACTCAGTCCCAAACTTGAGACAAAAAATGTTTTCAGCCAATTTCACTGCGGAGACTTATCATATGAACCAAATAAATAATGATAGCTGACACATATTAATATCAATATATTAAACTATTGAATAAAAAAATTTTATTTTTAAAATTTATTACGGATAACAGAAATATGTAGTTTTTCTTGAAACTATATATATTTACATATTTATTTCATTTTTTAATATATAATATTTAATTATGGATAATATATAAATATTCGTTGAGCTAAATTTAAAAGAAATTGAGAAGAAACTGACTAGAAATTAATAAAAATTAATTTTTATTAATCTAATTATTTTCGTAATAGTAGTACTTCTGTTTTAATTATGCGAATAATGAGATCACACTAAAACTTTGATAAATTGTCGTAAAATTGTTTCCAATGCTACTATGAAAGAATATGCGAGGATATAAGAATATGTATAAGAATATATAGGAATATAAGAATTTCAGCAAAATGGCGGACCATTTCACATAATTTCATTTTGTATAGAGCAATAAAATATGCATATATATTATTCAAATTAAAATCTCTTCACGTAATAAATATCTACGTAAATACAACAATATAAAATGAAATAAAATATAAATAATTAGAATAAATATTTACTTTTTACTTTTAATTTTATTATTCAAACGAAATGAAAGTAATTGTGTCACAATCAGCCAACGCGCCTTCACAAGTCAATTAAACATTGTTAGCAGCGGACTTTGCAAAACATGAAATATCTGGATAGTGTTGGTCAATTGTACATTCTATTATGTTTTCCGTAAAACTTTCTGCCGTTTCAAATCTTTATATGTTTCTTGAAAGATTTTCAGTAAAATTTTATGTATTTCACAACAAGCGGTCGTTTTTGATACTTGTATTTGTAGATATGTCATATGAATTATTATGAAAATAAAAAAAAATGGAAAACTAAATATTTCATTAGAATATAATAGGAAATGATTGATGAAAATTTAAAAAAAATCAGATTCCTATCTTTGACACAAGAAATAGAGTATTAATTAAAAAAATAGAAACAGTCAAAAATGATCACTTGGTACATGTAATGTTAATGCGTCCCGGAAATATCTCCCTCAGGAGCATCTCGTCCGACGGCTTCATTACTGACGGCAAGTTTTTAAATCGTTTACAAAGCCGTAGGCGCGAAACTGCTCGCTTTATAGCGAACGAACCTCATTCACGCGTCGTTGAAAACGACGAGCTTGCCGCGGATCTTTGACAGGTGTTATCGCGCGATTATCACAAGTGTGCTCGCCGGCTCTTTTCGCGCCTCTCGTCGCGTTTCTTTCTTTCGCATAAGGTAAATCGGTAGATGAATCTAATTGTCGTAAATTATTCGAGAAAGCGTACTCGTGCACGATTCAAGATCGCGATGTTTAATCGAATAACTCCGCTTTCGGCGACGAATACGTAAGAATAATTTATCGCGAACAACGCGAGAGAGTAAAACGAATCGAAAACAATGTTCATATAACAATGAAGGGAAAGTCAGACAACGACCGTTACTCTATGGTCTTTACATTTTATAGCGACGAAATGGCAGACGTCATAGGCTATGACGATTATAACGGATATTATCACTTAATGATACTTTCTGTTATTAAATTATCGAATTCACGATATCTTATATCGATATTCTTTCTTCTCTCCCTTCCTCTCTCTCTTCTTTGTTCACAATTCAGCTTAATTATTTCTCGTAGGCGCGGTCGTGCTGCTCTCATTTTTCTGCGTATGCATATTATCGGGCCGCATTTTCCGCGCGACCTACGTCAACACGGAATTTTTTTCTCTTCCTTTATAAACTTGATGTAAGAAACGCGATGCAGATAAAAGAAATCCCTTTCGTAAATCCTCGCAAGGACTCTGGAAACTTTCCGCGTTAAGCAATCTCCCCCGTTTGCCGTCGTACGAATACGCCGTGAAAAAGACAGTGTGCAAAGACAGCAATTGCAACAGACGTTGTTTCGAGATTCGCTTAATCGTTGGGCCTTGAGGGCCTAGACCCAGTTACTTGAATTGCATTAAACGTACGACCAAACAACTCTGTTTCTTGGCGGCATTTCTGAGCACTCGCCCCCACCCCTCCCCTTCTCCCTTGACGAATGCGACGTAATCGTGAGCGGCGGAAAGCCACCGAAATTGGAGCATCGATCGAACTAGCCTGTTTATAACTCGATTCAATTTAATTTTATTACACATCGTATGTGCGCACGTTGCGTGTGTATTCGTGTGCGTGTATATGTATATGACCAAGATTTTATATTAATAAATTTATCTAGAGAATTAAAATATAATTAAAAATGATGAAATTATTACGTTAAGCGGCTCGCCAGACGTTATTAATTTAATTACAAAGGAAAAAGAATTTCGTAGAATATTTCCTCGAATAAAATTATCACGACATAATTTATATATCGTTTATACGTTACCAAAGTTTACAAAGCCGTCTGTTAATTAAGAAGAAATTGACACAGGAGTTTAAACGGGGTCGAATGTAAGCGCGTAGATAATTGTGTTACTAGTGCCGTACCGTAACGTAATTTTGTCCAGCGTGTATAAGTAACGACCGCTTTTTCGCTCCGACTCGAATATCACGGAAGAAGCGTGCACGATCGATTTGTGGCTATAAGAGGTATGTGCTATCGCTTGCCTGCCGTCAAACGCGCATTCCCGAGTTTTAAAACGGCGAAAGGGAGCACGCGGTGTGAGACTCGGTTAATCGCTTTTGTGTGTAATAAGGTTAAGTTCGTACGAGCGTGGTGCGGAAACGCCCGAGTATCGCGCTGACGAGAACCGAGTCCAACCGACGACGTCGACGCCGTCGTTGACGACGACGACGACGACGACGACGACGACGACGACGACGACGACGACGACGACAGCGACGACGACAGCGGCGTCGACGACGACGACAGCGACGACGACGTTGACGACGACGACGACGACGACGACGACGACGACGATGACTATGACGACCACGACGACGACGATGACTATGACGACCACGACCACGACCACAATCGAATGCGCGCGTAACCGGCTTTTGACACGCGACACTCACGCGTAGACATATTCAATAAGAGGTAACAATACCAGTAAGATAATAATACTAGCAGGCACCGGACCGCTTTAGATTGGAGGGAAAACGTGGCTCACGCCTGGTAAAAGTAAAATAAAAGAAATTATTAAAACGACGCGTGCGATTGATATATTATGCGCGATTCCTACGAAAATGAATATTTATATGTAGGTTCTTTTTATTTCTTCTTTTATCTTAACGACGAAAAAATAAATAATACCTGGTGTTTAAATATTCAGTAATGTATATAGAAATAGGCGTGGATTTGATACATTAGTAGATTTATATTCGAGATCTCTAGAATGAGACTTTCCGATTTTACAAGAATTTTTTTGCAACGATTCAATGACGTCAATCTGTATTGTTGTGTTTATTATTATACTATAGCTGTTATCAGTTATATGTAAGACACATTAACGTGTTACGGTGTTATCGAATATTGCGATTCAGAAACACGATAACTTTTATCACACAATTTACCGAAATTAACGTTATCATTTTTTTGTAAGTTATATAAATATGAAAATTAAAAAATTGTGTTCTTTGCGTCATACTTTATGTGCATCTTAGGTTCCTTCATATGCATATAAACGTAATAAAACATTATTTTTTCAGACGCCGTCACAGACGCTGTCGATGTAATTCCTTCGCGAGATAAATGTTATCTGCATTACGATGAATTAAAAATCTATACGTCTATGTCATTTCTCGTGCAATTCAATGAATTAATTCAGTTTTTGACAAACTTTTTGGTTTAAACCTTACAGATATCTATCGGTATTATTACGAAATATATTTTAATATTATAATTGAAATTGTGTTTTTTATCTATCTGATAAGATGCATAGATACTACATTTGTTGTAAATTTGTTCTTTTCGACACATTTTACCATTAAAATCGAATCTACTTCATAAAAAATTCGTTTTTTCTTTATGTGTTTAACTTTTTCTCTCGGGGATCGCTCCGCAATAATTCTGATTACTTGTTCAAATCTGATTATATTAAATATTACATGTAGCATAAATTCAAGAGATTACCGTAAATGTTTCGTAAATTATATTATGGGCGGCATCAAACGACGCTTACCATTAGTATTAGTAAAAAATGCAAAAATAAATAAACGCTACAAATACTAAAAATATTCCTCGTGTTTGACTTCAAAGTATACAAATCTTTATCATTTTTAATGCCATCGCTGTTGTTTCTTTTCTTATTTCTTGTAATGTTTATGGTGTAACACATTACATATTTTCAACGTATGGAATTTTGTTTTCAATTTACTCGAAATTATCTCTTTGATGCTTTACATCAGTTCGTATTGCTATACTAAAAAATGGACGTAAGTCCAACGAACGAATAAAGAAAAATATTCGAGCGATCTACTCGCTCAGTCAGAGAATACTTTAAACGAACCTTCGTATCAATTTGTTGCTCGACCATTCGCTTAAGCGTAATTCCTAATACGGGATAATTTCGAAAAGTAACACTGAAAAGACTTACCTTCGAGCTTCATGCCGACCTCGAGGCACTTCTGAAAGCGGCAATAAGGACACCGTTTCCGCTGCGTTTTATCGATGTGGCAGGACCTCTCAGCAACGCACGTGTAGACCTTCTTGTTCTGGACGGTGCGCTTGAAGAATCCCTTGCAGGACTCACACGTGAGTAAACCGTAATGATAACCGGACACCTTGTCGCCGCATACAGGACACAGTTCCTCGATGACCATGTCCTTGGTGTCCGGAAAATCGGACGGGCACGGTATTGAGCCGGTCACGACGCCGACCTGGCCGAGACCAGGATGACACAGAGTACCGCCAGCGGTCGGAACCGCACCGGCGGCAATGTTGCCGCTTCCCGCGGCAGCGGCCGGTCCGCCGCTGACCGTGACGTTAGCCGCCCCTGGACCACCACCTCCGGCGACAGTGCCGCCGCCGTTGCCGCTGCCACTGCCGCTGCCAGCGTAACCGCCACCGCCGCCGTTACCTTCGAGACTGGTAGACGTGCCGCCGCAGGCTCCGTTACCGCTTCCGGCTCCTGTAGGCGGGAATAGACACGTGTACACCTTCTTGTTGGCGCAGATCTCAAGCGCCGAAGACGCGCCGCAGTTACCACCGCCACCGCCGCCGCCGCCGCCGCCGCCACCCCCGTTGCTGCCACCGCCGTTGCCACCGCCACCCCCCGTTTGAGAAAAGAGACATGTGTAGATCTTTTTGTTGCACGGCGAGCTGTTGCGCTTGAAGAAATTTTTGCAGTTCTCGCACGTGAGCAGACCTTGTAGACCGCATTGATAACCAGACATGTTCTTGTGACCGCACACGGAGCACCGATGATCTTCGAGAGGGGCGGAGTCGAAGAAGGCGGCCTCAAAAGTCGTCATGCCTTGCGACTGTGCTGCCTGATTGTGAGCGGACATTTGTTGCTGCTGCTGCTGCTGCTGCGATTGGGACTGCGGCTGATGGCACATGGGCGATGGCGAGCTTTGCGCGCAACTACTATAAGCCGACGAGCCGTAGTGCGGCTGCGACTGTTGCTGCTGCGGGGGCTGCTGCCCGGCGGCTTGCGGGCTGCCCTGCGGACTCAGGTGGAATGGCGACATGCTCAGGGATATCAGGCCCGAATGCTGCTCCATCTCCAATAACATATCACCCACGCGCGAAAAGCACCGCACAACGGACGAAGGTGCTCGCGTATCGACACATATATGAAACGAGGCTATTTAAGCCTCCCCCCGCCCTCGACAACGTTCGTTTTTGATTCGTCCGTCTTTCCTCTCTTTTCTCTTTCCAACGTTTCTTTCTGTAATTGTTTCTTAGCACGCTGCTATCGTACGCTGCCTTCTCTCTCTCCGGGGTGTGTTAATAAATTGCATTCATATATATCCGCGAGTATATTTGTATCTATCTATTTCGTTCAGTTCGTCACGTTCGCGGGACATCGCTCCCGATTCGTTTGGCGATTGCGTGATCTCTCCGGCGAGAGAACAACGGCGCGGGTTGTTAAGTGTTTCGTAAAACCTGGCGCACCCGTTGACGTTTCCGACGACGGCAACGATGATGTCGATGTCAACAAAGAAAATGCCGGCACAACTCGTAGTCAGGAGGAAGCGAGTTCCTTCGCATCGTATGGAAAGAGGGAACACACACTCGACTTGGTATCCCGTGGCACGAATAAGAATATCGATCACCAATTATGCGCTCTTTCTCTCTCTCTTTCTCTCTCTCTCTCACACACATACACGCACACACACACACACACACACACACACACACACGCACACACACGTTTACCGAGATAAATCACGCACCACCAAACACATATGCGGATACACAAAGTCGTCGGTCGAGATCGACGAGACTACGTCCGAGGCATGATAGCAATCGTCGAATGTATCCGCACGCGTCAACATTCGCCACTGTCGAAACGGAGCAACCGAGCAGCGACACAAACGCACACCACAAGGTGCCCCCTTTCAAGTCGTCGTTTCCTCTCCTGTCCGCACACTGTAATCCAACTTATCGCCCAGCACGATGCGGATGACGAGACTCGCGTTGTGCGATGAATATGTCCAGCCGCATACTGTGCGTCCGGCGCGTAGCACCACGAATGAAGACAGATGGACGGACACACATGCGACAGCGACGACACGAGGAGCTTACGATAGTGGTACGACTGTCAACAAACACACGGCACGAGTCCACGTCCTGCGATATAATCGCGAACGGAGGAAGGCGCGAAAGAGAGCGCGAGCACGCACTGTAATTCGAATGACTAATATACCGGCGAGCGAGCGAGTAAGCGAACGAGCGCGCCAACAACGAGGTGGGACCGGAGCCGACCAGAGTGACTTGACAGCTTGCCTATCTGCGTACGACTAGTTGTCCTCTCGACTCGTTGCTTTCCCGAAGGGCCCGCCCCCTCCCCTCCTCTCCTCTCCGCCCTACTGTCGGCACATGGAGTAGGTAGGTAGAGACCGCCGGGGAGGCCGCCTTTGCGAGACACGGCATACGTGACGTATCGCTGCGAGCGCGCGGTGGTAACAACGTCGTCAACGACGACGACGACGACGAGGACGGCCCACGTCGTTTTCCTGTGGCACGTCGTCCTGCTATGTCGGATTGATGATGATGATGATGATGATGATAACTTTGACGTTCTCTTTACTTCTGTTACACTGCTACTATCGGTTTCTCAAGCCGCGATCCTGTCTCGCGAGAATACGCGGCCGATTATATATTACTGCCAGCACTTCCGAAAACCGGAGCGATGTTCGTTCACACGTGACAACGAGATCGACGAGACGTTTGTCGCGATAAAGCTTCGGACGGTCGGAAAATTGAACAAAACTGTGCCACAGAGAACGGTGCCGAGGCGCGCACTACTGTCAGGCTCCTTCGGCGTTTCGGTGGGTATAGAGGAGAGAAGGCGCGCGTGTCCCTTTACCGACGGGCAGCGAGACGCCGAGAGGCGACGAGGAGGAAACGTAAGTGAGAAAGAAAGAGAGAGAGAAGGAGAGAGTAAACGACGCGAACAGAGTGAGCGAGACGCGCGCGCGGAGTATAACCAACACAGCGCACGGCATAAGTGAAAGTGATTCAGCAGCGCATGCCACCGCGCGCGGCCAGGTATCCGACACGGTATGGAGGTGCCGCCTGAGAGGCCGTATGGACGACTGGGCGGGAGAGGGGGGGCGAGTAGCACGCGGTCGCAGAAGAGAGGCGAGCGGGCGGGCGGACGATATTGCCGCGGTCGAAGGTACCGATGGAGGGGAGCGGAGGGGAACGGCGAGAAGGAGGTTGCGCGACCTGTAGCGGGGGATGACCTACTTACGGAACCAGGTCTATGTCGGCCGGAGAAATATTGTCCGCGAGCGCGCGAGCGTCGGATCGCATTTATGCGTGTGCGTGTATTCGTGCGTGCGTGCGTGCGTGTGCGCACTCATTACTCGGTTCGCGTTGTCGTCGTCCTCTCGTCCAAGTTTCATTACGCGCGATGTGCATGCGTGTCATATCCGGTCGCCAGAATCGGAGTCGTATTTTTGCACAACGAATTTTGGAAATATATAATATAAAAGTATGAGAAAAAAGCTCTCACGGTATAGCTCTCTCGTCAGCAAAACTGAGAAAACGACCGGTCTTGCGAATGACGTAAGACGCGAACGTCACGGTTAGGACCGAATCTTTTTTCGGCCTTTCCGCGTACGCCCCGCGTCTCGAGTTAAGGTGCGGAGATCCGCTCGCGAGAGAGATTACTGCGAAGAACGGAGAGCGCGCGGATATGTGCGCGCGCGCGCGCGCGCACGCACCTTTGCAGGGAGAAGCGACTTTTGCTTTCAAAGTGCATGACGGGTGAGCCACGGATATACCATCAGGTAGAAGCGCGGCCGCGAGTAAGCGTTCGCGGGCACGAGACAGAGACCGCGGCTGGGTCAACAGCAACGCCGTTGGCACTCCCCGAGAGACAAGCACCAGCGGCCCACGCCTGTGTGTGTACGAATATGTATGCGCGCATATACGAGCGGTGGATGTGCGACGCGGAGCGTGGTGGGGAGACCTACTGACCCAGTTCGTTGAGAACATGACGCAGCCGCGACTCCCTCTCGTTACGTACACGCTTCGTCTCTCCCTCTCTCTCTCTCTCTCTGTCTATCCGTCGTTTCTCTCGTTCTCTCAGCCTTCTTTCGCCCCTCATCATCTCTATGCCGTCGTGTCTCTTTCTTTCTCTCTCTTCTCGCGGATCCTCATCCCGCTCCGCACGTTTCATCTTCCTCTACTAATGTGCGTACGTCTTTCTTTCACCTCTTCCTCTTCGCGCCCTTTATCCTAGTCCTCCGCCTTCCTACCTCTCGTCAGGCATACTCTATACAGTATAGAAAGCCGCAATACCTCTTTCTCTCTTTCTGGCCAGTCGCTCCCCTCTTTCCCGCCGCGTCGCGCGCGCTCACTCTCACTTTCTCTCTTCCTCGCACGCCCCTCCCTATTCTTCCCTTCTCCCGCACTCGACTCATTTATTCACTCGCCACACTCTCGCACTCTTTCCCGTACGAGTGACCGAGCGAGCGCGTTTCTGCTGTAACAGCGCAAACACGTACGAACTCGCACACATTCATATACATGCACACACGCAGAAAACGCGCAATCGCGCGTGTATACACGAATGCCTTGCGGAGTATCGCAAGCGTGTTGTCATCATCATCATCATCATCATCGTTGTCATTGTATCGGGTGCACCAGGCTTCGAGATTAAGCGTACGTTGCGCATTCGATATAACATGGAATTTACGCACAGAGGATTCGCCGAAAAAAAAGAAAAGAAGAGATATATCGGCAGCATCCGAGAATACGTAATAGCGCACACAGAAATAACTACGAGAGAACATGTCTTGACGTCGATTCCATAATAGGGCCATTCTTATGATAACTATCGAGTGCTTGAAACATACCTGGTTTGGACCTCTGCGTTTCCAAGCCACAACAGCACGAAAGCATGTAGAAAGCTCGATAAGGATTTGCATTGCAGAGTCGGTGGCGGTGCTCAGAGAAACAAGAATGTGGGTAAAGGATGAAGCGCAACTTGATTGAAAGGAGTATGTTAATTCGCAGGAAACAGCTCGTTATGAAATACATATCCGCTCTTCTCTTCTGCCACTGACTCGATCGGCAAAAACGATCAACGATAACACACATTTATCAATAGCAAATTTTCAAAATGTCGTCTCATACACACTCCGCGAAGCGAGTTGTCCCGGTGATACTCACTTAAAGTAACCATCGCGTTTGAAACGCGTTAAGGAACTTTCACACATTCCATTTTACGGTAGATGTTAAAACCTTTTGGTGTGTAATGTGACTACACAGTGCTGTGACACGACGCTAACATTTATTTGTCGTGTTCGAAGATTACAAAACCACTTTATTCGGATACAGGATATAATAATAGACTGCGCAAATTCCGTAATGACATCGGCGATCTAAATGCAGAGAGAGACGCAAACGAGGGCTCAAAATCCTGCTAAAAAAAATACACACGATCGATCCAACTTCCGTTCCTCATTGTACCGCCGTGCTTCTAAATAGCGGTCTTTTGTTCGAATCGGTTCGGAAGCGAGTACCTGCGTGAGCACGTTGCGTCCGAACGCACGCATGCACATATGCACGCAGTATTTTTACCGGATAGTTGTCAACCGGAGTTCCGTGTCGGAAAACAGTCCCGATGGCGCGCGTTACTGCCGCTGATCGCGTAGCCGAGGACACGGGTGGAATAAGAATTGTCGCGAGTGAAAAAAAGGGTCAAACGAAAGCGAAAAGGGCCCTGACGGCCGGCACGGAACGCGCTCGAAAGAACGAAAGAAAGAACGGAGGAAAAAGTGAAAGCCCATCCGCACACCACGACCCAGAAACTTTCAAAGTGTAAAATCGACGACGCAACATCGCGCGTTTGGCAGTCGCCATACATACGGGCACGTCCGCGTCCACGAGCTGGAGCTTCTTTTTTTTCCTTCTTTTTTTCTGTTACAACGATATCACGATTGCGTTAAAATTGCATGCGCTCCCAAAGCGGTGCGGTGTAGATAATTTAGCTGCAACGCGTCGCAGCGGAGAATCGAACGGGATCGGTTTCACTTTCGAGTGTCGCGTTTTCGGCGCACAGTTACACCGCGTTACGCAATGCGGCGTTGTGTATTACGGCACACCGGGTGCAATTGCACCAGGTCGGTTGTGAGTTGATAAAAAAAGGGGAGGGGGGAGAGAAGAGGGAAAGAAACGTCCTGCTCTTTATTCAAATAAGTTTTGTCGATTTGCAAAAAGCGTCGCACTCGGTGTCACCGCGTTGCATAACACGGCCCAATTGCAACGCTCCAATTAACGATAATATCGTTTAGCACGTCGCCGACAAAATTGGTCAGCACGTGGAGACGCGTCGCCGACGCGATGCAATGAAATACGATGCGATACATTAGCGAGTTCACTCCTTATCGTGAGCGATTAATAACATATAAAAGAGAGAGGAACTAATTATATAGAGTATGCAGAGTATGCAGAAATAAGCGATTCATCGTCAGTGCGAAAGTCTCGTCAAAAGGCGACACTACGTGGCGAGGTACGACGCTGCGCTTTTTGTCTTCCTCCTCCTCGTATTTATGTTACACTCTACGCTTGTACATACATACACGTATATTCCGCAACTCGGTGTAAACTCGTTACACGAGCTCAGGACTCAACACGACGCGATAATGACGACAGTCACGACGACAAGGCCTGCCACGATGCCATGGCAGTCCTTTACCCGTATAGACTGAAATTATGCGACCATTATCGGCATTATGCTCGATTTCTGGGTCAATTAGCATCGCAGTGATCCTTTAAGCACTTCGTGACCGAATGGACGCGCGTGTGAATTCGCGTGCGACGTCGATCGAAATAATTGTCGCGGTGATGCGAGAACGGGCTACGCGAAAATACTTCACGCACCTCGAGAACCTATAACGAAAGTTCGAAACTTGCCAAGGAACACATTCCGACTTGAGGAATCTTGACCTAATTATAGAATAGCGAAAAGTAACATGTGAATTCTTTGGAAAAAAATATAAGACATTTTCATTTAACTTAGATATGGGTAATTGAGTAGATCAATAATTTAATGAAAAAGATCGCGATATTTAATACTGACCTATGGGTATGAGAAAAATATTACTTATCTTTTGCTGAGAAAAGTGATAAATAAAATCATGATAATGATATAAATCCAATATCTGATCTGATAGGATCGAGTGGATTAAATAAGATATTTCATTAAAGAAAAAAAGGAAGCATCGAGTTACACTTTAAAGTAGGGCACTGAAATAATTTACTGAACCAAGACAATGCAAATTGCAGTTGAACTGATTATGAGATGCATAATAAAAGATAAAAAAAAAGAAGTGAACCAGATTCAGAAACTCAGATAACTTGTTTTGAATTGAGGTAATTTAGGTCATGGAAAACATCGTAATATCTACTACCCATCGAAGTATTGGAAAAAATGTGCCGCTAGTAGTCTTTTGAGGACAAAATATTAATCAATAAAACTACATCGTGTGCATGTAACAATTAATTATAATCGAATACAAGTGATACGTAAGTATCGAGAAGGCTATAGGATTTAATGAATCCTCAGCCAATCCGAACATCGATATGATGACATGATAATTCAGTTTGGCTAAGTTCAAGTGTTTCCATTTTTTCGAAACAAAGAGTTTTTTGTTTTAAACAATCCATCTTTCGAACTGGGACATAAAATTAATTTACTCGGACAGGATAATGTTTGTTGCAGCTAGATTGAGAGAAGAGAACACGGATAATATATGTTATTAATAAAGAGCGAGAAAAATAATTCCGCGCGATAAGAGCGCTTGTTTCTTGAATATCGTGTCCCGGGATGCGATTACTCTCTGCTACGGAATCACAGCTTGTAATATTCGTCGCGGGGAATACGAGCGTACCAGTGTATGATGTGTATCTCTTTCTTTCTCGCGCTCTCTCACCATCAACAGTATGTCTCGGTGTGCGAAGTGTGCCAAGGCCTACCCCCACTCTGTAATCTCATTTTCGAAACTAAAAGTAAAATCTAACCGATTGTGCGGTATACGTCGTATATTAACGTAATGAATATTTCTGTCTCTCACTCTCTTCCTCACTTCTGTAAGAAAGAGAGGAAGGTACTCTGCTTTGTGTTACGTTTACGAAAATTCCGAGTACCTAAATCGCACGTTCAACTTCAGGCATTCCAATGTTACAAAAACCTACAAAGGGAAACAAGTACCAACGTGACAAATGTTGTTCTTTTTTGCTGTCACCGATTATTTATGCCTCGCGTGCCGTTCGCACGACGAAGTGACCCGGAATATTTGTTTAACCCAGATTTTGCTCGTTTCTAAACAAATATACCTGAAAGAGACAAAATTACAATTTTTTGTCAATTTATATGACAATAACGAAGTAACACGACTTAGGTCCAGGATTTTCTGGATTTTCCGGACCATTCAAATAAAATTCGACACGTAAAATCGATTTCGCCTCAGCGGAAGATCATGAGAGTTTCCGCGAGTGTTTTCGAAAAAAAACTATGGTCCCCGATGTTGTGACCCATTTCCCAAGTCCGATCCTGTTGTCCGTGCTCTTACAATAAAGATTTCGCAAAAATCGCGACTCGCTTTGTCTCAAGTATCTCAGAAACGGCAGTGAAAGCGAAAAAGCGAGAGTGAGTGAGTGAGTGAATGAGCGAGTGAGTGAGTGAGTGAGTGAGTGAGTGAGTGGT
>CABEGB010000837.1:172500-196616 GCA_901521435.1 Crematogaster levior | reverse complement strand
AGAGAGAACGATGTTTCATCCACGAAACGCGAATCATCGTTTTGCAGACTAGTTCGCACGTCCTTGACACATTTACCCACATGGAATACTGCAAGACCACGTGCTGATGTGCTCGTGACGTATCTATGTATGCCTCCGTGTGTGCATGCGTGCGCGCTCGACGCATCGACGAACATATTGTTGCAATGCTCGACCTGCGCGTGCGCTCATTTGTATATGGACACGCTATTATGTATTAATGAGAGGAAAAGAGTAATATGAGAGAAAAGTATAATTGTACACACAGAGATGTTGCTCGAAAACGATCTATCGCCGTTCCTTTCATCTTCGAACTTTTTCTTTTTTTCCAACTCGTGGCTAAATTGTTTCTTCTCGACAAAAGTATTAAACCGTCGAGAAACCGCGCACCAGTAGCTTTTGAATTACGAACGGGAATGTAAAGGTGTTGTTGTTGCACACATTAATCTTGATCGGTTGCGTAGATGCGTGTGCGAGGGCACAAAAATTGCCCGAGCGAATAAATGCATTGTTTTACTGTTTTCTAGCTAAATCTAGAAAAGAACAGAATTTAGAATCTAATTTAATCTGAAATTGATAAATTATTTGACTCTCTTTTCTGGATTTAAAAACTTTTATTTACTTTGATTCGCCAGAACGCGCATGGACTTGAAAAAGGCATGTCAAAAAATGTTCACTCACAGACGAGTCTCTTTGGTCTCCTATTTTTATTACTGGTGTATGATACATCATCAAGTAGACCATTGAATGTTGACCATTAAAATGACCATGGAAAATGACCGAAATGATAAAAATAGATGTAAATTATAAGTATTAATCGAAAGAAATAAATTTTTTTAGACAGATCTGAAATATACTGATTATAAAAATTCCAAGTTTTTTCATTAATCTTTTCTTTGTATGTACAGACATAATGGTTTAGGGACTTTAATTTTTAATCTTGTGTCACCAGGCTGTGCAGTTTTTAATTTTTCTTCGAACGATTCGAGATTTACATTGACAGAAAATGTTATCTTTAGATGAACTTTAGATGAACTTTTTTATAATAAAAATTTTTATTTTCTGTTTAATAGCAATGTTCGAAAATCCTTAAAATGTTACACCTCATCATACGTCATCATGTTATCAATTCAATAAACAATTTTAATCATTTAATCGCGGTTTTTTCTTTCAAATTCTCCAATTTTTCCGAACTTCGAAAATAACTCGACAGAAAATGAAAGCACTTGAACACATCTACCAATGCAAAGCTGTTTATCTGTTTGTCTGTCTATTTCTCTACTGCACCCTGCAAATAATAATTATAGCGATAAAATACTTACTAAGATCTACTCAGAAGCATTTGTCTTAAAATTTATATCGATCGATGTATTGCATGCCGCAAAAAGTGTTCAGTGTAATAACAAGGAAATATTAATAGATTTTCTAAATGTTGATAGTTGATGATTGTTCTAAATAATCCTAATGACAATAAAATATAAAGAATGAATGTGCTTTTAGAATTAAGTCGTTTTATTGCGTCGCGTTAACATCAAGTGTTATATGATAGCAAAAAATTTTAAAATGATTCTAATCGAGAAAAACGGATGTGGCACGTGCCGGTCATTAAAGAGTTTTGGCTTCTTGCATGCTGTGTACCACTCTATTCTTAGAAAGTGAAGAAAGTGAAGAAAGAAGCTGAGAGAAAGAAGAGACCTAGGATATACCTGTGACACAATATATTTCAACGCTACTTTCTCTACTATATATTTTGACATCTTTTTCAATGACTTTCATCACACGCTATTGCTCTCTGGAAACATTTAAAATTTTATGGTCTATAAATTAGGTTTAAGCTTTAATATATTTTACTACCTGAACTGGTATTGTTGTATTGTATTGTACAATCAACAATACAATCAAAAATATAACTGGTAGAAAATAAATATTGTCTTTTATTTTCAATAAATAAGAAAATAAATCTATGTGAATGAAAAAACAAAATGTAAACGTTATTTTTCCCATTTATTATGTAATAGCAACTTAAAATGTCTTCTTTATAAAACTTCTTTATAAAACTGAGATACAAAATGATTCAAAAAGAATATCAAATGATACCTCCTATCTTTGATAGATTGTTTGGGAGGTATCATTAATAAAAAATATGAACATAGGATTATTTTCAATACAATATGTGCGTGCATGCAACACGTGTATTCAAGCTCAGAGAGCATATTTTGAACATATAAAACTGAATTGAAAATAAATGATGTTTACATATATAAATACTTTGTTTTAATTTTTCACGGTACTTTCTACCAAACATGGTTTTTATTATAATAGCGGCAAAATTTTAAAACTTCGGTAACTACGTAAGTATTAAAAATAAGATCTATGTTTATATTTTTTACTCAAAATGACACATTTTAAACTATCAAAGTTTATTACACTCGTTTCTGAATCATCCTATATGTTATACTTGTAATTTCAAGAAATGGAGTAAAATTCTGATGAAAGACATGAGAATTTCGACATATTGGAAAGACCATAGTTATCGAAAATGGAGGTTTAAATTTCACTCGTGTGGGCAAACAAGCAATTTAAGTGAGAAAAAAGAAACTTCGCAGTAACGAATTATATATGGTTTTCTATTTACTTGAAAAAATCCGTGGATCTTTTCATTTCGAGTCAATTCAGAATCTAAGTATTATTTTATCCGAGTAATTTGAAGAAACAAAATAGATAAATTTGCGAAAAAATCAGCTTTTAAAACAGAGAGCAGATATTTTGGATTTAAATTGTTAAAAATGTTTAAATTCGATCAGAAATATTCCGTAATTTTATATATATAAATAATTTTCGATGATAATATACTTATATACACACATATATATATATATATATATATATATATGTATGTTTGATTGACATTGGACTGATTTAAAAAGCTTCATTTTACGAGTATTTTTATAGAAAATATTAACTATTCAAAACACACGCAAGTTTAATATTAGTAACTTGAATTAGAAATTACTAAATATATTGAGCTAGAAACTGCTAAATATATATTTTACGATACTTTTAAATTCAACAAAGAAATTTGAATATTCCGTTTCAAGTTGACCGTTTTGTAAAATTTATGCTTTTATACGTAAAAGATGTAAATTGTTTACATTTTTATCTTTAATTTTATGCTTTTATATGCAACAGATGTAAATTTCGTCGTGAGTTACACACACACGCAACATCCAACAATTACAACAAACACCTACGACACACCGTTCTTTTTTATTAGTTATCGAGATTGGGAAAACTCATCGGGACACACACACACAGTCTCGACCTTGACCGAAAAATTATTTAATATGATTACGAGAGGCAGATATCTCAATTGGAATGTGGTTCGCTTTTTTCACATAGGAATACGAACGAAATGATTTTCAAGGTTAAAAGGAGAATCGCAGGTAAGCTCTCGATGCTACGAAAGGTAAGGTTGATGATAATGATTGGCGACTGTAATGATCGGTAATTTCCCTGAGAATAATTCCAGTTAGCTGGACACGTAACGAGAGAGAGAGAGAGAGAGAAAGCGTGCGCGCGCACGTACCTAGACTATAACACTCTATGAATCGTACGACAACCGTAATTTCAGTAGGTACAGTAAGATTTTTTCGAAGTGCAGTATGTCGAGAGAACGTTCCGAGATAAAAAGATTTGTTAATAAAAAATGTAGGTTTAATCATATTTGTATTTTAGTTAACATATTAAAATTCATATTAATTAATATGGATTTTATATACATCAATTCTGATTAATCCAAAGCTCTTTTAATTTCTTACAATATTCATAAATTTAATATAAATAATTAACATAAATTATATAATCACCTTGTAAGTTTATTATCATAATTATCTACTGTGAAGATTCGAAGCTTTGTCTATATAATTTTATAAATGCGTGTCCCCATCGCTGTTATACTATTATATTAAATTAATAATTGTATAATTTTAATTCTTCAAAGCTTCGAAGTCCGAATGTCGAAATTTTCAAAGGAAATCACTAGCTCGCGGACGCTGCATGATCGAGTCATAACAAAACAATATCGACTGTACGCAAAAACACAAAACCGAGGTGGCACATGCCAAATGAGTTTATCTCCAAAGCACATGACGCAAATGTCTGACGATTTCACGAGATGACGTGCTGCTTGTGTACCATTTGTCATTAACTGCATCGGTGTTACGCATTCGCGAACGCACGTGTAATTCTCTTCGTTAACGTCCAACATTGCACTCTATATGTGCAATTTTCGAGTCACGATTCGGATAGTCAGTCACTTGCAATTGATACAACAAAAGTGTATAATATAATAACAATAAACAATTCCTAATCAAATAAAATTGATCAGTGATCTTTACACCTGCCTCACAGTCAGCAAAGCATCTTGTATTTTAATTGAATTTGTGACGCGATCACGCCATAATGGTTACGTAGTTTATTTGCAATTCTAATCAATACTGAATAGATTAGACATAATATACTCGCCAGTAAAAATTAAATTATTTCGAATCAAAATTATAAAAATTCGAAGTACATTATGTGACTTTTGTCTTAAATATTTTAAATTTATAAGAGCTCTCGTTTGTATCATCTGACAAGGTATATCTCTGACAAGGTCAGAGTCAGATATGACATGTTAATTACGTCAGGTAATTAATTACAAACAAATTGATGCTAAATCGCGTTATCAATAATTAATCGAAAATAATCAATGACGGATCAAACGATGTGTCGCACATTAATCAGATTCCTCGAGTTGAGCGTCTCTCTCTCTCTCTCTCTCTCTCTCTCTCTTTCTATATGTAGAGCTCTAGGCGCAACAGAGTTCTACATAGCGATCTCTCTAAGCCGGCTCGAAGAGCCGCGTCGAGTAATGAATGGACGAAAGTCTTTCGCTCTCGTTCATCGGCCGGTCTTTGCACGCTATCGTCGTGATTCCACTCTCCTCTCGCTCCCTTTCTCTTTTCATTTCTCGTGGCAAGGCAGCCGCGCGAAAACTGGCTCATCCGCTTTTACTTTCCGCGACATCGGCTTTCATTGGCAATGGTACTAGTTATGGCTGTTATGTCAAGCGGTTACGCGATGAAGATGCAAGCACTCGCTTTCGACGAGACTCGACTCCGCGTTCCATTTCTCGTCGCGAACGAACCGCCGTGAGTGAGGTAAGCCGCTGACTCTCTCCCTCTCTCCCCGTCGCGTTGCAATTACTTTCGACATTCTTGCTTGCACTTTCGCGAGAGTCGTCATGTGCAATGCTAGATCTTACTTTTCTCTCTATCTCACTATTATCATCCGTGAATCATTTTTTGCGACCATCACTTGAGATGAATTTGGGGTAAAGTCAGCACCCTGATATAAAAATTTCGTAGTTCTAATTAAAGTTCCAGTTTTCTTTTGAAGAGATTATGTAAGTGTTCCCTGTTATTGTTCATTATTATTTTACTTATTTCGAGGAGTTTTTGATGATTACAAAAAATTTAAACCCAAAAAAGTTCTAAACTTATAATAATAATGTTTCATTCAATTTCAATTATATAATAATAATATTATAATAATGTTTCAAAAACAACTAAAAAATGAAAACACTATCTCTTTATCTCCTTATTTCATCACTCCGACTTTTGAGAGTTTCGAGTAATTCTGTTTGCAGTTCTCGACGAATTCTGATGAAAAGTAGCGTTCAAAGCGACTGGACCAACGGTTTGCCGATCAAATATTTTAACATAATTAACCCTAATCCCTCCAACGTTTTTTCCGCAACTTAATCCCTCCAACCAGGATATTTTTGGTGTCTAATGCGTTCTTCGTTATGTTAATAGCTTCGAAAAATTTCACAAAAATGTTTATAATCTCTTATACCTTCGACTAAAAACCAATGTAAAAAAAATTTGGAAATTATTAGTTTAAATATTTTTTTATAGCAATTATTTATAACAACTATTGAAAAACGCACATTACCACTTGTTTTCTTTAAAAAAGTTCATAACTCACACGAATCAATGGATGAAATTTAAAGTTTGAGGGCGCAAATTAAAGCTAAAAGTAGCGCGAAAAAGAAAAAAATATGAGATAGTGATTAATTAAATAGAAATACTTTATTTCGCGGTCTCAAGTTTGGAAATTTTTAGACGGTACAGTAGGAATTTCAGGTTGTCAGAAAAAAAATTTCTAAATAACAAAAGAATTTGTATTCTCAAAAGTATTTTTATTAAAAAAAAAAAAAAGATTTATTTTTTACATTCCGCAATCAAAACAATAACGAAGCCTGTGCTCTTCATACAAGGGTTTTTCACATTTAGCAAAACAATACAAAGTTTTTTTATCTGTCTTATAAGAATAGACAGAACATCTTTTACGTTTTTCTAATTTGTCATTTTTGTCATCAGAATGAATTTCTGTTTTGTGTAAAATGTCATTAATATCTTTGATAATTGATATGTGCAGGCCACTTGTGTTTTTTCCCTCATGTAAGTGTGGAGTTATCAATGACAATGTTAGCTTTTTCAAAAAAGCGCTCCTGTTTGTAATTGCATGATTTGTATTAAAATTATAAAGAATAAAACTATTAACAGATGCCTGATCTAGCATACCTAGAAAAAATCTCATTGTCCATCTATTTATTTTTCTCGCACAAGTATACCACGCAACAACTTCTTCTGCCGCCCTTTGTGTTATTATGTTTCTCTGTGCAATGTGCATCAAATTATTTTTAATGACAAAAATATTTAAAATACGTTTAAATTATGCAGGAAAATACATTTTTATGGGAAAAAAAATTCTCACTTACTCAATTCTCAAATTTCGATAAGAAGAAGTTAACACCTCATTTTTTATATTTTAATTTCCAAAGTAATCAACAAAACCCTTAATTTCTTTAAAAGTACTGGAACTCTAATTAGAACTACGGAATTTTTATGTCGAGGGGCTAATTCCACATCCTCCATTATCAGGTGAGCCACATTAACGGGTATAGCTTTAACTATTATAAACCTAATATTGAAAAATTAGTAAGCGAAATGCAAGCACAAGTCTTCTATTAAATATTTTATAATTTTTTTTAGTCTATATAAATAATATTAAACAAGCAATGTGCAATATACACAACCAAAGAGTACATATGTAATAAATATAATATATAAACTCTTTTTCTTTTTTTTAAATAGATTTTTGTACATCCCCGTTTTCTTGTTGTTCACATAGGCTAATGGTTCGCAATTCACGTGTGTTAGAAAAGTCGTCCTTGGATGTGGAAAGGAGAACCACTGTTTTAGACTGACTAAATTTTAAAGGTCCAGATCATTCGTGTCTGTTCAATTCCTTTTCTCTTTTTTCTTAGTATGATATAAGATATTTATGTTAATACTTATGTATAATATAAACTCAAATGATAATACGATCATTTTTCCTTTCTTGCCAAAAATAATAATGTTATAAATAATGAAATAAAATGAAAATTTTGCCTTAACTCTGAAACCTCGATAAATAAGGTGTTACTTTTTAACAAAATAAAATTATATGGAATAATTTCTGAATCTTTTATACGTGCAAATTAAGAAAAATTGACCTGCAGACTCAAATAACTTGAGTGTCAGATGTCGTAAAAAGTAACGGTGTCACTTAGTGAGTCTTAATTTTAAGCAGACTATCTTATTTAATATTTAATCACATTACTTTTCTTAATTTGATGGGTTTTTTGCTTATAGTTTTATACTATATAATTGAAAGATATATATGTAAAAAGGAAACGAGTAAAATATATTGATAATAATACAAATTTCTAGATTAATTATTAAGAGAGATTTATCAACAATCTTGAAGTTGGGCAGTTTTATGAAAATGTCTGTTCTATTTTAGGTCACTTTAGGAGATATAAACTGCTTCTCCCGCAACTAGATCAAGAGTATCGCTAATCAAAATCGCAACAGTTTATGTAATTCAATTTTTTGTTTAATTTTAAAATTCCTTTATTTTTCATTTTATTTGATTTTGCAAAATTGCATTCCTTGTGAGTTTGAAAATTCACAACACGATTTATATGACCGAACGTAAATACGAACTCTGCCATATAAAAAAATCATGATTTTACAATCAATTAGAGAAGATTACATTTTCGACCAGATTGAATCTTGATAACTTAATGATATTTTCGTGTAAATTTTGTATATTTCTCCTCTCGATATACACAACTTAGTAAACTGCGCGTTAATTACTTGCCTTAAAACAGTTTTTTGTTCGAAGTAAATCCATATTTAAATCGTAATTTATTAACAGAGATAAAATGATAAGTTAATGATCAGCGATACATAACAATAATGTTAATAACGTAGTAACAAGGAAAGAGCATAGCATTGTTGAGTCAGAAAATACATTTGATTAGAGAATGATCTTTAACTTTCCAAGAGAATGTATAATCTATGGGAATAACCCTGAAATTCATGCAGTTTGACTGAGCACTGTGTCCGTTACTATCTAGTACTACTGAATTTCAAGAGAGGTTAGAAGTGATAATTGTCAAAAATTATAAGTGATGATAAATGACCAAGTAAAACACATAAATGAAAGATTTTATGTGTCTGTTTATGTTTCTGTTTCTGTTGTAAGTAATATTATATATTATAAATAAAATATATAATTATAATTTATAATATGCTATATAACACTAATATTATAATATGTTATTATTTCATAACACTATGTTATGAAAATAAGATAAAAATAAATCTATATCTAACTAAAATTTTTTGTCATATATATATATATATATATATATATATATACATATATACACACACATATATATGTAGGGGAAAGTTGGGTAAAACCGGGTAGGCGGGTCAAACCGGGTACCTCTATTTCTTTGTGATAGATGCTGCTATGTGTGACCAACTCGTAATACTAATTATAGATGAGCACCATCGCTATTTTTAAACAAACTGTGCACATATGAACACGATATTTACATTCTAAGAGAAGTCCAAAGTTTTCAGACTAACAAAAATTGATATCGGAGCAACAATCGAGTCATCGTGGACTTTTTCTACAAAGAGCATCTATTTCGGTAAGTGCAGCATTGCATTCTGTATGTATTAGAGAGTACATCGCACTAGTGTCGATCAACTGTACACCGGACGGTGTACGCCGGAATGTACAGCCATCCGTATTTACTAGTTTCTTCGTGTTGGGGCAAAACCAGGTACACTCTGGTAGGACAAAACCGGGTACCCAGTTTTGCCCCAAACTTCATAAAAAGGAAAAAGATAGTCGTCTTTATTTTTTCTCGTACTTCACCTGAAAAGCCTGCTTTTACTTCTTGACAGGCACGCCTCTTATACCAAAAGCGTAGAGCTTATCAAACTTGCACCAGAAAATAACATCGTCATCTTATGCTTCTCACCGCATTGCACACATCGGTTGCAGCCACTTGACGCATTCATGGCTCCTTTGATGGCATATTATGAACAAGAGGTGTGAAAATGGCTAATTAATCACCCAGGACGATATGTAACTATATATCAAGTGGCGAAACTATACAGACAGGCTTTTACAAGAGCAGCTGTAATGCAAAGTTCTATAAACGGTTTTGAAAAATCGAGAATATACCCATTGAATAGAGACGTGTTTCCTGGTCATCTTTATGTTCTATCAGAAATCACTGAAAGATCAATGCACCAGGAAACCCATGTCTATGACATCTAGAGATGAGACCCAGCCGTCGACATCAACATTTGGAATTTTCCCTAGCGCGCTGATGCCTCTTCCCCAAGAAGAAAATCGGATTCAGAAGAGAGACAACAGGCGAAGAGAAAAAACTGCTATCCTGACTTCATCTCCTTACAAAAAACAAAAAATAGAGATTGCCACTCAGAAAAAGAAACCATTAAAAAAGAAATATTCTGAGACCTCTAAAGTTAAAAAATTAAATAATATAAAAGAGAAAGAGGACTGCTCATGTTTAAAAAAGGAAAAAGATGAAGCTTGCATCTTTTGCAATGATTTATTCAAAATTAATCGAGAGCTAGAGGACAATGCACTACATGTCAAAGATGGGCTCATGAGTCCTGTAGCAATGTAGAAAAAGAGATTTGTTTGTGATTTCTGTGTAAACCAAAATGTATAGAATACATTTGGTATTGTATTTTGATCAAAATAAATCAAGATTTTGTAATTGCACGGTGTTTTACATACTTTCAAATGGATACCCGGTTTTACCCTACTGGTAGGGCAAAACCGGGTATTTAGGCTTCTTCGACAAATCTTATTATCCTCGATAACTAAATTTTTTTTCCAGCAATTAGCCTTATTTTCTCATAGATTAAGGTCCACTAAAGACTAACGGTCAGTAGATTTTTTTGCTCTCCAATTTTTTGTAGGAAGTCAAATCCAAAAAGGTACCCGGTTTTACTCAACTTTCCCCTATATATATGTGTGTGTGTGTGTGTGTGTGTTGTGTGTGTGTGTGTGTGTGCGTATGTGTGTGAAATTTTTGGATATATAATATATTAATAATAATAAAATAAATTTAAATATGAATTTATTACTCGTTATATATAATATATATCATTTAAATAGTTTTTTTCTATTTATTGTTCTTTTGCTGTGACATAATTGCCTGAATTCAGATCTTTTACACTTTTTCTATGCAGTAACTGCGCAAAAAGCGTTACATCTTGATTGGTATGTTGAAGATTTACTGTTCAATTACTAGAAAAAAGCCAGCTTAACTGCCTAATAACTAATATCGAAAACTGTATTTATTTCTACCAGGGAAAGTAAACGTGGATATTAAGAAAGTACTTTTCTAACGGCTTTAAAAGCAGTTTAAATTCTTTAAAAAAGAATCTTTAAAAATCGATCATAGGTTCATTCGAGAATCACGTTCAATTCAGAGTCGCATCCACATTCTGAATGAGTAACCTTAAGAGAGATAGAAAAATAGATATTCAGTATGACACTGAAATATTAAATTATCTTTCAGTATGACACTGAAATATTAAATTAACTAGAGAGAAACCTTCCAATATCTAATGTGCCCACCTGCAAATGATATGTCACATGACAGTCAATTATCTTTTTCATCTAGTCTTCCGATATTTTTCTCGTATTCTTTCAAGGACGTCGCGTTGTATTAGACGAATATCGAGATGTACAATACTTTTCGGCGAACGCGTCCACATGATCTCTTTCGAAAATTTTGCGAGAGCGCAATGCAATTAGATCAAGTTGAAATGTTTAGAGTGTCGAGGAAGGACGGTGGTCAAGACGAAGGTCAGCTGCCGTCGTTTGTTATTTTTAGCGCTATATCATGAGAGAGATAAGACATTTTTACCCTGAATTATTATTATTGTCGCAACCATTAAAGCAAAGGTGGGTAAGGGGTAAGTAAAAAGAAATTAAATTGATGGGTGTATTCGACAAGCGCCGAACGGGATTCGGGAGGAAATAAAGGGAAGTAACATTCGGCAACAAACACCAAGAGAAAACAAATTAAAACAAGAGAGGGAAAGAAAGATAAAAGAGAAATATGTTTTGATCTGGAATTAGTTCCAAAGGCTATTACGGGAGTTAATGACAGAAAATTCATGACTAAATATACCAGAAGCATATCATATCATGAAGTAAAATTAGGCTGTACAAAAAAGAAAAAGAGATGGATAAAAACGTCTTTTATGGATCTTTCACTAGCGTATAATCGTGTGGTTAATAAACGCTTTATCAAAGACGATAATACGGATGATAACGGTATGTAGGTTTGATACAAGTGACCTGATTTCTGGCTAACACCAATGTTACAACAGAGTTATAGTTTTGTCGTACAGTGCATATACGGCATAATAAATAAATAAAGTAGTCCAAAAAATATACGTATTTTTCTAAACGTTTCTAAATGTTTCGAGCAAATTTTCATCATATTTAAATTAATCTATGATCTTTGGAACCTAGTAAAATCACTTGAAATCAAATAATTTCAAAGAATTACACATTATAGATCAGCCATCAAACAATAGTTTTGTCATATAGTGTTATGTATTCCTGCTATTAAGAAACATCTCGAAACTGCTTCTTGTCGATTTTTAATCTTCAGAATATTGTTTAAACCTCTTGAAATTAGAACATTGTCTTAAAAATTCTCAATATGAAATGAAATAAGAATACGATAAAAAATTATTTTTTTATATAGGTAAAATATATCCGCAATTTTACCTTAATACTTTTATATGCAGATTAACGACAGGAATAAAAAAAAATATATAATTCATCATATAATTCCACTTTAAAAAATAGTGATGGCTTTCCCATGATCTTAAAAAAATTAATTTTATCATCGTAGCATCGGGGCGCACAGTGGGACGAAATAGTGTGGTTTTGTACATATTGTACATATACAAAATACTCTATTTTAATTTATTTCCCTAAAAACTTTTTTATTGTATTTTTTAATGTAGAAAAAATGCTTAAGATAAAAGTTACATGAATTGAAGGGAAATAAATAGATAAAATTATTTTTTTCAAAAACAACAATTCTTTCTACAATCAAAAATACAATGAAAAAGTCAGGGAAATAAATTAAAATAGGACATTCTGTATATGTACAATATGTACAAAACCAACGCTATCTCGTTCCACTGTACGCCCCGATGCTACGCTCTGTTTGTATGTATATTTGTGCATCATTCACTAAGTAATTCTGACTGCGAAATATTAGCCAAATACTCGTTTATATGCATTCTATGAACTCGTATACCTAAGATGGGCCTATCCATGTTCGATTTGCTATTATAAAAAAAACGAGGTATTTTTTTTTCAATAAAACTATTGAGTGTAAAAAGAAAGAAAAGCGTAACAAATTGTTTAAAAATTTTCTCTCTTAACGTATAACTAGTTGCTTAAATATTTCCTTAACATACAACGTGTCGCAGGAAGTTCCTTAAAAATATAAAAATGTTTATTATAAAAAACACTGAAAACGAATTTTCATATAATATTTAAGAAATTATATCATGTTATTTCTCCGATAACAAACACTTTTCTATGTTCTATTAAGAGTAGTATTAACTGTTCTAAGTCCATATGTCAATGTGAAACAGAAACGGAAAACTCTGTTGTTAAAAAATTCAAATTTAGAATATCCAATGAAAAAGTCCATCACTCGGTCGACTCTTCGTAATTACAGAGTATCAAAATTTGTGTTGTTATATTTGCGACAAGATCAGCGTTTTACAATTTTATCGTCCTTATCGTTTTATACACTGAGAATAATCTTATTGTTGAAACGTTTGTCATAGCATTGTTTTTTTAATTTATAACGTATATGTAGGTACTACATATAATAAATTTTTTAAATAACTAACGTCTAGCTTGGTTCATTAGTCCTATTAATTTCCTTTGTAATGGAAAACATTTTTACTCCAGATTGCTGCCAATCGAAGGTTGGCATAACAGAGAGAGCATGTGTTTTACCGAAGCAAATTCGTTATAACAGATAATCTCGATAACTATAACATCTTTTGACTTCAACTTTTTTCCATAACGTTTTCATGAGTCAGGCATATAATTTTAGAGCTATTATATGATATTTATTAACTATTCTGCTAATAAAAAACGATTTGTAGTGAATCTACACATATTAGGTCTAGAATAAAATCACATGATGCTTGTATGTGATCTAGTAGCAATATTAGTAATATAGAAGGTAATAAACATACAGATCTAAACAGGAATCCGCAATTTGGTTCTTATTTCAAGATCGTCTTGGAATAAAAACAAACCATTGCACGAACTTGTCTGTAACTCGTTACATTACGTTAAGTACTGTCCGTAACCTTAGTAAACTTAGACTTAACCTTACACTTCAGTCAACGCATAGAGAAGATCATAACATAGCACAAGCGTGACAATAGTAAAGCATAATCGTAAGATAGTTGATTAAAAAATTAAACTTTTTGGTATCAGAAAATTATAAAGTAATAAAATTGTGTGGAACACATCTTAACAATTTTTATAGGGTATATTTAAAATATCATTAATGTACTCACTATTTCACTTTTAGAATTTTTTTTTCAAAAAATACATACAAAAAACATATCCAAATCTATCAACGATATACTCGCTATTTCACTTTGACTTTTCTTCTCAAAATATACAAAAAATATCCAAAATGTATCCCATAAAAATTGTTAGGACGTTCTATACAACTTTTATTAATCTATAATTGTCTAATCTATCTTAAGAATTTTTTAGCTGATTATGAATGATTATGAATGTAAAGTCAGATTTGCAAAATTATTTGTTTAAATAAAAAACGTTTAAACAAATTAGTAAATAAATTAAAAATATAGTAAAGTTTAACAATACAGTATAATGACATATGTTAAGAGTTATTACATCAAATATAAAATTGTTTTAATTAATCGAACAATAAACGATTCAAATTAGCAACAAGGTTGAAGTGTTTTGTAGATAGTATGTTATAGAATAGTTATAGAGGATTTAGAAGGAAAGATTTAGAAGTTGTTCATTAAATACATTATTGATGTAATTATATAAATAAGTATTTCCTTTAATGTTATTACGTATAATTTATTTGTCATAGTAAAAAATTTAAAAAATCATATAAAAAATAAAATACAAAAATAAAATACAAAACTAAAATACGAGTAATGTTATATTTGTAAAAAATAAAAAATATATACATAATAAAAGATTCTAATATTTAGAACATAACATTTCGATCTCATAACACTTAAAACATATTTATATAAGAAAAAATACTAAAAGAAAAGCATGACAATAGATTCCTTATCTTATTTTTGGTTACTTTCTAGTTTGGCAAAGAGCAAGTTTCTATTTTCGGAAAATTTTATTTGCAAAACATGTTATTAAAAATCTGAAAACAATGTACCTAAAATTTCAATTCTTTATTACTGTAATATTAAATTTAATTCTTTATTACTATATCTGTAAAAATAAGTTTATAATAATATTAAAGAAGAATGTTTACGTCAATAACATGTATAATGAGCAATTCAATAATCCTTTATAATTTTCAATAATCCTTAAGCCGCTACAAAACACTTCAAATTTTGTACAATCTTGTTGCTGATTTATTTAACCTGTTTATTGTATTTAAATAATTTAAAATACATTTTATTTGATGTCAATATTTAGAATTACTTATTCAAATAACTCTTGTATGCAAACAGTATTTCTTCAACACTTTTGTTTAAGCATTTTATTATTTAAACAAATAATTTTGCAAATCTTCACATTCATCATCCACAATCCAAAAAACCTCCTATATTTGCATTAAATTTAAGTTTTGTTGTTTTCATCGATAATAGAGAAAGGTGAAAATTAAAGAAATATTAACTACCTTTAAAACATTTCCATTTATACACAAAAATGGAAAGATAGAAAAAATATTTTCCGTTCTTCTACATTTGTGCCAAATATGAAAGAAATGTGATAGAATCGAAGTGTATAACTTAGCTATAGGTTTATTTGTAAGTTTATGATCAGTACTTAACATGTTATGAAAAAGCTTGTGTGATAACCCATAAATAAATAAAGTCTTAAGATACTTGATTTCTAATTGGTTTATGACATTTTAAGATTGTCCTTAGACATTTTCAATATAAGAACTACGGACTATATAAATACCGATATAGAAAGTGTTACTTTAAATGTATAAAGAGTATGTCTAACAATATAATTTGACACAGGTAAATATATTACAAGCATGCATGCACACACGCACGCACGTACGCACCTACGCACGTACCCACGCACGCATCGCACATATATTAATATTTAAAATAATAATAAGAATATTATTGTTATATACTATTCTGTTGATAAAAATGATACAAGAATATAATTGGTTTTTAAAAAAATCTTATTCTTGTGGCATGTAAATTGTATATAGAACTATTAAAACATCTAGTTTTTAAACATGAAATAAAAAAATAAGAAAAAATTTTAAAAATATACAGGGTGTCCCATTATAAAACATCCAGTCGAATATTTCGAAAACCAAGCCCGGGAGAGAAAAATTTTTCAGACAAAAGTTATTTGGTTTTGAGGGGCCCATAAGATGATATCATTGGTTTGACCTTGAAGAATTATTTGAAAGTTACATGAAAGTCACCTCAATTTTTTTAAATGGCATCCTCTATTTTTTATTACATATTCTTGTAGCTGACTTCGAGAGCTTTCCAAAACACTATAATAAAGTATTTTTTCATGAAGTATTTTCCGAGTTATAAAGCTTGAAATAATTTCTTAATTTTACATAAACTGTAAAATATCTCGTAAAATATTTACTTTTCGATGACCTTATCTCAATACTTTTATGCACAGAATAATGAGAGGAATCAATTGGTGTAAAGAAAACACATAGTTGTTTTTAAGAAAAAATATGTAATTGTTAGTTACAAATTGCATATTTTTTCTTAAAAACAACTATGTGTTTTCTTGACACCAATTGATTCCTCTCATTATTCTGTGCATAAAAGTATTGAGGTAAGGTCATCGAAAAGTGAATATTTTACGAGATATTTTATAGTTTATGTAAAATTAAGAAATTATTTCAAGCCTTATAACTCGGAAAATATTTAACGAAAAAACATTTATTTATAGTGTTTTGGAAAGGTCTCGAGATAAGCTACAAGAATATGCAATAAAAAATAGGGGATGCCATTAAAAAAAATTGAGGTGACTTTCATGTAACTTTCAAATAATTCTTCAAGGTCAAACCAATGGTATCATCTTATGGGCCCCTCGAAACCAAATAACTTTTGTCTGAAAAATTTTTCTCTCCCGGGCTTGGTTTTCGAAATATTCGACTGGATGTTTTATAATGGGACACCCTGTATATATAATATATATATATATATATATAATATATATATATATATAATATATATATATATATATATATATATATATATAAAAAATAAAAGATATTAATAATAGCAAATTAATAATAAACAAAGAATAAAGATAAAAGAGTTAATAATAAAAAAATATATAAAAAAATTAAACTTAAATAAAAACAAAATATTAAAAAAATAAGATAAAAAATTTTGAAAAAAAAACTTCCGACTCTGCTGCTCATGTTAGCACTAAAATTTATTGTAAACATTATAAAAAGTAAAAAAGATTTAAAAAATAAAATAATAAATAAATAAAGAAAAATAAAATAGTAATTAAGATATTAATTAAGTAATTTCAAAAGTTTGAAATAATACCTATTAATTATCAAATTATAAATTTTTTTCTCTTTCGTAAGAATTGATTATTTTTTTATAGTTCTCTAACTTAAGGTAGTTGTTCCACCAAACGCGTTTTCTTAGGATTTTTTTGAAACTTTGACAGATTATTATTTAAGTGATTCTGCATCGACTGGTGCAAAATGAAATTTATGGACTACACAGTTTTGGAGATATTTAATTTCAAAGTTCGAGTTTTTGAGAGTCTTATACATTGTACTATACGGGATACTGAAAATTTTCGTTATAAATATCGTTCTAACTTAGAAACTTTTCTTACGATTTTTATAAAAAACTAAAGTAATATTAAACAACAACTAATTTATTATTTAAAGATAGTTTTATTATAGCTTACTACACAGTTTCCGAAATATTATTAAAGAAATAATGAAAAAATTATTGCGTCTATTATTGCGTCTATTATTCTTTCTTCTTTTTGCGTCTATTATTGCGTCTGTTGCCCGATTTTTCAAACGGGCAGTTAGTCGTACGGGATTGGCTAGAAATAGTACATAAACAGCAAAAAGTTTTGGATTTAGGAATTACGACTACTAACTGACTGTACGATGTACTCTAGCATAAATTTTTTGTTTTGACTGTCGTGAAACAACTACCTTAATAACGGTTATTCAATTTATTTACTATATGTATAAGATAAACAATAAGATTAACAATATTGTAGCACATTAATGCTTAATACATTGCATAATACATTTAAACATTTTAAACATAATTAAACATTAAAAAAGCAGTTGATAGATCTTATAAGATATCTATACACACGATAAGATAAGAGAGAGAAAGATGTATATTGTATAATATATATTAATATATTAATATTTTATCATAACTGTAAATTGAAATATAAAATTTGGCGTGCCGACTGTTTTTTAAATAATAATTATATATATATATAAAACTATATAAAAATACATAAGTATTTGTTCCATTATTTAATGTTGACTTTATTTAACGTGAAGTGTTTTAAACAATAACATCTGGATAACATCTTTCTTTTATCCAGATATCGGATAATGTGTAATGTACTGACTCTTTAAAGTTGTGAATATTTCGCGACGCACACTTTTGGACTCCAAAACGACATATTTTGTTTATTTCTAATATGATACATTTTATTCGTACTAAGTGTAAATCTATTTAAATATTGTGTGATATTAATTGTAATGTACGACGTACCTACATTGTGTGCGAGAGATTTCGGGTCACCAAGTCCCCCCCTTCGTAGCGCTATGCTAATATGTAGATTATGACATCAAATTTCGTTATTCGCGCAGAAATAAATACGGTTCGCATTTATAACGCGACCATGCAACATTGTGACTGCAATGTTTGCTCTGTGTGATAACGCAATCGCACGCATAAGTTTCCGTCGGGTTCTTACCGGAAAACGTTTTGAGAGGCATCGATGATAGCTGAGCGAAGATATATTATGATAACACATATTCGTAATACTAGATAAATCTTCGCTTGAAGACGTAACGTGTAATGTTAAAAGCGGAACACACGTAAACTTTCGTATTGAGTTTGCTCTCGTATTGAGGTGCCCAGAAATTTCATTCAAAATATTATATTTCCTTTAGATTTATTCTCAATAATTTGAAAATTGATTAGGAAAACTCTGAATTTCAAACATTAATTTTCGCGTAAAAGGAACTAAAATATTTCTGTCTCCAATATATTTTTATAAAGATAATAGCTCAATTTAGACGACATCTAAAAATCAGAACAGTTTATCATCAAAAAAGCAAGATCTCCACAAAATGTATAAAAATACACATATATAAATCGCGGGACATCAGATGTGGCAAAACACAATTTATTCCTCGCGGAGTCCAAAAGACTGGAATAGCGAAAGTACCTTTTAATTTTATGATTTTTTTTCTTAAGATACAAGCGTCTGTTAATGCGGTTTTTGTGTTTACGATATATATATATATATACACACACACTTTCCGCAAACTGCATTTCATGCGTGTCTCGCTTCGTTCTTACTTGTAACTATAGCGCGTTCTATATTGTTTTTGTTGTGCGTAGCAAGAGGCACGACGGTGCGGCTTGCGTGAATTAATTCGCTTGACCCATTTACCCGATGCACTTGGACCACCTTGTACCGCTCGGCGGTTGAGTGGATCCCCATGCATATATGCGTTGAACATATTCTTGTGCGCGCACGCGCGCAAGTACTCACACAGATTAGCATATGTGCGAACGTCGGTGCATTTTATTCCGAACGACGCAACAACTTGAAACCGCGCACAATGAAAAAGGTGTGTTGTATTGTCTATCCGAGACGGAGGAGAGCAACAACATGCAGAGATTTGACACCAAAATATTTTTAAAGAGAGAGACAAGTACAAATATCAGCATACGCGCGATAAAAAGTGCATGACGATAGCAAATTTAATAACGGTATTGCTGCTCAATGTTATCTACAAGAGAGTCGGTTTACTGTCGTGCAACAATATTAACAATAACGTCGGTAAAAGTAAATTGGCATCGGCGGCGTATTTAGTGACAAATATGCATATTACTCATACACTTGTTGCGACAACAGATAATCTCGCTGCCGATCGATACATATTGTATTTTACTATGAAACGATTAGCCCACCAACCACTTGGACCATGGTTACGCTTAAATATTACGACAAATAGAAAATCCCTCTTTAGCTCGTTTGTATGCTGAAAAAAAAATTTGATTCAACTAAATCGATTTGTCACGCGCTGTCAAATAAATTTTTTGTTGGGACAAAGAAAAATTTCCTTGCCCAAGCTAAAAATTGTCAGACAGACTAAACAACTAGTTAAGATAACAAAAAATTTCATTATTATTGCTTTAACGGTTTAGTTAAATCAGCTATTCCAGTGTATGTACATAATAATAATAAGTTACGCTTATCTTTTCTTTCTTAAATATAATTTGAGATCACATCACGTTTCTGTTAATTTTGCAATTTTTATTTCGGCAACAGCCATCACTGTCTCGCGTCAATAATCGAGGTCGTTCGGAATTCCTGCGACATACCCGCGTCCTATTTACAAAGTTGTTCATACGAGACGCCCGAAAATTCGCATCTTTCACGAACTGTCTAAAGCTAAGGAATCCATAGACATGTTGAGTTGCAGTAATGCGTCCAACAATGAATGCGTTTAGACATGAATTGTCGAATACTACCGAACGCATCAAAATGTTACGGCAAAATCAAAAGATTTTAATATTAACACAGGCTTGCCACACGCGTTGCCGCAGCTCAACATGTCTATGGAGTTTTAGCTTAAGAGTTTTGTCGCTGGTATGCAGAATGAACGAAAGATGCTCAAAGTAGCAGAAACCGATAATCCATTCGACGAGAAGAAGGAGAACGGTTGAACTATGATTGCCGCCGAATAAACTTGCGAATTCCGTGACTAAGCTGATGCTTAAAGGATACTTGGCGGAACGGAACTTTGGATCGACAGCGGTTTCAGAGCAGCTGGTGGTTGAGATTAGAGGAAGATGAAGGAAGTAGCTCTATCTCAAAGTAAATTTCTTCAGAGTAAGCTAAGTAATGAGAGCTTTCAATACGAATCTGAATGGTCAGATGGTTATAATTTATAAATAATCATAAAAGAAAGAGAGCAACAAAAAACAAAATAAGATACAAAAATATACAAGATATTTGTAAAAATATTATATAGAGAAAAAACGAAGATTAGTATATTTTCTAAGAAATTTGAAAAATATCGTATTTATAAAACTCTTTTTTTGCTAATAATAATAAAATTATTAACGAGTAAAAAATCTCATTATATTAGTAAACAGAAAAAAGTTGTCTCTACGTCACAAGATATTTCACATAAAATGAATATCTTCGCGCTGATTAAGAATGAAAAACTATCCAGAGAGAGTAGTTTACTCGTATTCACGTAGGTAAGTATGTTTGTCCCCTTGCAAACTTTTTCTTCGAAAATTTTTCTCATAAATAACGAAATGATATCTCGACATCTTCACTGAATTTTCCCGCGAGCCGCACTCGGCGAGGAGGAGGAAAATGAATGATTCGACATGTGTGAGAGAGAAAAGAGGATTTCAATTGTTCCACTATAGAAACGGATACTTTTCGAGAAAGGTTTTCGGGAAAGAGGGCGGACGGAGGGATGAACGAAGGGTGGGAGGATGCGGTCGGGATTGGACGCGCGATCGATTGCGCTTGCGCTCCCACGATAACAGCGTCGCTCTTTCTCGATTTTCTCATTGACCCAGTTACCCAGTACACTTGACCGCACTCCGCCACATCCCTTCCCGCTACCGCGCCCTTCTATAGCTACCCTTCTCCACCCGTCCCGTCCCGCGATCATACGGGAAGCCTTGCTTCTCCCCTTCCTCCGCCTCCTTTTCCTCCCACCCCCTCGCCCCTCGTTCTTTCTCTCTTCATCTAGCTAGGCGCAATACCGCTGCCGTCACCGCCATCGTCACTGCCACCGTTATCACATCGTGTCGTTGCCGATATATGTATGCAGTTTACCCTTGCCCGCCCCCAATAAGCGTCACACAGAGAGCCCGCTTGCCCGATTGCTAATGCGTTCTCTGTAGGTCAAATTGCGTTCCTCTTCGCTCGTCTTCTCGCTTGCTTTCTTCCTCCCGTTCACGTGAAATTCGAGTCAACATTACGATATCTTTATCCGATAATGTTATAATACGTTCACTGTAGGGTGTCATTTTTCCTCGCGAAAAGACATCCATCGGTGAGACTACACAGCTCTCCGATACAAATATTTGTAGAATATATTTAAAAAATATTTCTACAGAATACTACGTCAGCGATCTGAAATGATACCCAAATGATTGATTGGCCGCTGCGATGCGAAGGAAAAGAGCAATTATATCGTTAGAGATTTTGCGAGCCTCTTACGTTTGCTACATGACTACAGTGTATCAGACTTATGCGGTCTCGTAATTTGAATTGAAAGCTAAGATTTTACACGGCAATACTGTCGCGCGATAATCCTCGAACGATCCTTTAGAGGGTGTGGTTCTCTGCTATTTTGCTAGCCTCCCTTCATCTCTGCCTGTTTACTCTTCTCTCTTTCGCCCTCTCCAGTTCCCTCGCGTGAGCGTGCGACGTCACAACGTCCGTACGCTCCAGTGCCGAGCCTCTATTTGCCAACGAAATTTAATAAGACCATAGTAACCAATTTGACATTTCGATTAATACGCACGCTGATAATTTGAATATTGAGGCAATATATTGTATTAGTGTATGACATACGTCAGTTACAAATATGCTGTTGAAATATTTGTGAGGATAACAAAGGGATTTGCGAAGAGCATGTCTTCTAGTAGCAAATTACTGATGACTTTTCCAAGTGGAGTGGATAAAGGTCGAGCGTGTATTTTATCAGTTATCTCATAAAATAATACTGCAAAACACTACGGCCACACCGATATCTGTTGCTTCGCATTAAAAATAATGTTATTGTAAATATCAGATAACTACAGGTAAGCTAACTTCAGAGGTAACTCCAGCAAGATTTCTTAACAGAGAATACATTTTTACGAAATCATCCACAGATCACATCAGCGATCACATCAGAACACTTTCCGTAAAAGAATGACGTTGTTATCCAGCTGTCGTAAAATAAAAACAAAATTTGATTGGTCGAGGTTCAACTTCACATCACAGCCAAAGAAAGTTGTACAATCATTTCGCACAACATATACAAGCACAATAAATAAGAGCCCCCTTTCCCCCTTGAGTTAATAAAATATATTATAGAACTTGGATACACTCTGCCTTTCTTGGACATTAAATCGATTATGCAGCTAAATCCTTCATTTTGACATGCAGATCCAATTTTTGAGAAATTATATCAAAAGCGATGTATCCCTTCAATTTATATCCGCATTTATTGAGATTTAAAATATTTCAAAGTGACTTTTACATAAATCATTCTCGAACTAAGTGGCTGATCGTGGATAATCCACAAAATCTCTATTATTCGTAAAATCTCTTCTGCTGATACAATTTCTCACCGTGTATATCACGTGAGCAATTCTCCACTATCTTTCTTACGTTGTGTCAAATCAGAACGGAAAAATGTAGCGAAGAAACGTGAACCTTTTCTGGGAAAAATCGAGGATGAACTCACGGATCTCAAACGTACGATGACTCAAATTTATACGTTACTTACGATTTCCGATGATCCAATCGCGAAGGATCGTTTCGTTTCACAATATCGCGTGATCTGGATGATTGCCTTAATCCGGTGCTTTCCAAATCCTATGTATGTAGCAATGAGCTCCCTTGTATTATACAACTAAATTTCGCCCTTTCTCCTTTCTACAAAATCACGGCATTTATAATAAAAACGAAGAATGTGCTACATCCTAATGTATTAAAACTATATATTAAATAATATAAAAAATAATAGCAAAAGTAAATCAAAATTTTCTTTTTGTACTACTTTATATTCTGCGTATGTTCGAATTGAAAACTTTCTTAATCATATCATGAATTAACTTTATTTAATTTATTTTTTTTAATTCCAAATTTACTCGTATTTTTCCTTCCTTAATAATTATTTTTGAATGTTTACATTTTTCAAATAATTGTCACAAAATAATTATAGCATAATATAGATATATCATAATCTATATCTATATTATATATATAGCTATTATATATATATATATATATACATATATATATATATATACATATCATATAAATATCATAAGCTTCCTGTTGGCATGTGTGTGTATATTTAATATTACACACACACACACACACAC